>PVHY01001344.1:0-100749 GCA_004024945.1 Uropsilus gracilis
AAAGGACTAAACAAGGACAAACAGCAAAAAGAAAGGAGGCAAAGAAACCAGGGGAGATATGGTGTGTGTGTGTGGGGGGTATTCCCATGGGGATTAAAAGTTATACAATCATATATTGTAAAATATGCAAAAATAAAAATTAAAAAAAAATAAATAAAAAATTTTAAATTTGCAAAAAAATAACAAAAAACAAAAACAAATTTAGTTATTTACCCCACTGTGGCCTAGGGTACAGGTGGGGTTGGGGGGAGGGTAAGTCCTGAACCATTGGGGTTCTCAGGGTCTTGGGGCCTAGGGACTGGGGGACCTGGCCTCTGCCCTTTTGGTTTCCAGGGGTTGGGGCTGGGTAGTCTCTGCCAGAGGTTCTGGGCTGGGAGAGGGGATTAATAGGCTCTGACTTCCAGGTCCAACCCTGAGCCTAGTTGTTCTGGAGGTGGGAGTTGAGGCCCTTTCAGACTGCTCAAGCACACCCCTACTATAGCCTACACTGCTGGCAGGGATGGGAGGATGGGAATGTGAGCTCTATGCCACCAGGGTCACAGGGTCTTAAGCCAGGGGAGCTGGCTTCTGCCTCCACCTGGGCTGGGGAACTCTGCTGGGGCATATGCTTGGGGGAGAATGTTCCCTTCTGGTTAACTCCAACATCATTCAGCCCTCCTAGGAATGAAAAAACCAGTTCTCCAGCTGCAGACATAAAGGAGAGAAAAGCAAGTAGTAATGGCCCTGGATACACTCACCACCCTGGATAAGACTCAAATTGAGCATCATCAAAACTACTGAGACAAGACCATGAGCCTAGCAAGTATGGTAACCTGTCACAGATTTCTGCCTACATCATCTTTGGGTCCGGGGAACCAAATCCCAGGTCCAGAGTTTTGTGCAACATGAGTGAGGCTCCCTCCTTTACCAATCAGTGGGGAAGGAAAGCCACAGAGATGTGGCCGTGGCCCCATGGCAGAACTGCAAACATGAATGAGGAGAGGAGTTGGAACAACCACCTGGGGAAGTCTGTCCCCAGCAGGAACTTCTCCACTGTCAGTGGCTGGGAGTTGGGCTCCCAACCCAGAATTATATGGTACAGAAGCAGTACCATATGACAGACACCAGAATGGAGGAGACAGCTAGAATGAAGACAACTAGTGCAAAAAAGGCATGGAATCCTGCAAACACACAGGTCTGGAGAAAAGGAGACAGTCTCCTTCACCATAGAAAGTGCCACAATAAGGGAGCCTGGAGAACTGCACCACACATCTGCCCTACAAGAAGTTCCTGACATGCTTGGCCTGACTACCTGCCTCAGTCACTCCAGGAGTTTCAAGCAGCCTGACTTGTTGTGATCCAGAAGTACAAGTTTGCTCCCAGGAAAAAGGACATTGTTCTTGAAGAAAGAAAAGACCAGTGGGTCAAGCATCAACCAATGACTTGCAGCACAAGAAATTGGAGTGACTGGAATTGAAAAGTGGGAAAGAGGGAGTAGGGTGGGAATATAAGGTAGACTATGGAAGGGAGGGCCATACTTAAGAGGAACAATAACCATACAAATAAGACCAATGTTGTATGAAAACTACAAAATAAAAAAATTAAAAATTTATGTTCACAGTGAAAATACACATATTTACGGAGTTAACTTCAGAAATTCTCTTCCTAAACCAGTTTCCAAATACCCTCTTCCTTTTTCTGAGACCGACCTTCTTCAAATCTGGTGAGACCAGATCATTATTCATGAGGCAAGTAACCTAGTATAATTCATGGTTATAAAAACCTTTATTAATGTTTAATTTAATCTAGAAGTAATTGATGAGCAAACATTTTAATGAGCCTATAAATTTCACTTCATTAGTTTGGTTTATATGTCCTGAGCACTAAGATCTTTACACTCTCCTCATTGGTCCTTATTTCCTAATTTTAATGCCTTTCAAAGCTAGTTTTTCAATTACATCACTTTAATATGATTTTTGGCAACTACTTCCCTCCCTTTAAAAATTAGGGCTTTCTTAAATGTGACCCATCCCCTGAACTATGGACAAGCACAGTCAGATGATTGTAAGCAGGGAGAAAATAGTTACCAGTTTCTCAAGGTCTAAGAGGAATTTGGGTGAAACATAATGGAGACTTAAAGAGGTATTCAGGGTGACCAAGAACCTCTCTACTGAGGAAACAATGTCCCTTTGGAAGTGATCTCTTGGGAATCCACCCCTCAAATCCTTCTCTGCCAGTCTTCTGTGTATAGACTACAGAACAAAGGCAGTTTGTGCCTGTGCAGTAAGGTAGATGAGGAAAGATAAACCCATCTTAACTCTTCTTTCTCCACAGCAGAGTATGAGAACTAGGGTAAATACGTTGGTCAGACTTTTTTCTCCATTAGCCTCTATCACCAGCACCTGTGATATCGTGCCCTCTCTGGGATTGTATGCCTGGACTCAATGTGCTCATGTGTGAGTGGGGGCACTTGGCCTTGGAACTTGAAAATAAAAAGGTGGTGTGACCCTCAGGGAGGATAAGAAGAGAAATGAGAAGTCAAGAAAGAGGCCGGCAACAAAAAAGCAAGAAGATTCCTGGAGGAATTCCAACCATCCTCCCAGCTCTGATATGAGTGGTAAGTCTGTGTTATTGGTACAACCAATAAAGAACTTGCACTACAATTAGTGTCACAGACAAGGTGCTTCCCCTACCTAAGCCCAGTGCACCAGGATTCTAAGACTCCAGGAATGTATTTTCTCATAGCAGAATTTTAGACTTCATATTTCCAGCAATATATTTTAGAAAATTTTCATTCATTATATCTAACAAAAAAGGTTCATTATAAAAAGGGAAGTATGAAAGGTGCAGCTAATCTGAAACAAAACAGACCATTTTGAGGATTCTTATTTTTCCCCAAACTGTAGGTTTTGAGCGGCTCAATGAAGCATACTTGGGTATCCAATGAGAGCAAGGTAAATGAGAACCCAGGATCTCTAGTTCTCAAGCTACTTTCCAACCACAATACCACACTTCCTTCCTCTTCTACTGATATATGAAGAATGTAAAATGCAAGCAGTTTGGGTGAGAACAAGGACATGAACATGAACAAGAGTATAAAATAGCAAGAGTATAAAGTAAAATCTGAACTTTGATGGCTCTTTTAAGAAATTGCTTTCAGAGGAGGTTCTCACTATGCAATTTAAATGAATGAAACTATTAGAAGTCCTCCATATGCCAGACACTGGTTTAGAAGTGGGGTGGGGAGTTGCTGCTGTAATGTGGTTAAAAACCATTACAAAAGAACTATGAAGAGTGGTACCTACACACAGTTGCCCACTGCACATCCTTTTTATAGGGTGGGGCAGCTGTTGTCATCCTCTGGTGAGCAGAACATGTTGTTTGACAGCTCAGTGCTCTAACTTTGAGGGATTTGAGCTTGGCTAAGTGAAGCCGCTTCATGGGTCACTCAGAAGTTCTATCTCTTCCCTCTCCACAGTGAAGCAAGGACTGACTCCTTTTCACTCTTTCATATTCTCCCTTGGGCTTTTCCCTGGGACAGTATTCTCACTCAGTTCTTTCCTATCCTACTTCTTTTCCTTTTGTTTTTTTCCCAAAAAACATCCACTCAATAAAGTACACACAATGGAACCCCTTTCTCAAGCTCTGCTTCTATAAAACCTAATCTGAGAAGTCAATGTTGCCTTAGGTTACTAAGTAGTTTCCTAGATGCATTGTCTAGGGCAGGATTAATAATGTCTGAAAGTTTGAGCAGAACCCAACATTTTGTACTATCATAAGGGTATTAAGCATATCTCCCAAGCCCCTTTATTTTTCTACAGACTAAACAGTTCAGTTTTCAATGTAATCTTTTAGCTTATTTTGGTTCATAAGAGATGTTCTTCAGGGAATGCAGAAACATAAGAATGCATGAGTAAAATGTATTTTAGCAGTTTCCCCACAATTACATGATCATTGAAAGCCATGTTGTTTTTTAAAAAAGTTCTCCATACTACCTACAGAATAATAGAATAAAAACTAGTGGAAAATAATATTACTGTAGAGGAAATTGTTCTTAGCAAAACTCTAATAAGGTGATGAGAGATTCAGCTATTCATCTCAGCAATTGAGCCTAGGACTACATGATAAACATACCAATGAAAACTGATTATTAAAATCAAAGTTATTTTTATCATAATACTAATTCATGCTACCTGAAGTTTAGTGGAGCAAAAATCTGCCACCCCAAACTAAGCTTTGAGAAAAGGTTGATTCCATAGGAGAGGCTGTGAAGGCTGAGTGGAGGTTGCTTTTAAAAAGATATTTATAGGTAAACCTCTATGTAAGGTGTCCCCCTCACTGTAATGGAAAGACTTAATCTCATTATTGCTATTCAGTGGAGAAGGAAAACTTGAAATCTATACACCTTTGTTTACTGTGTCTTTCTTGGTAACCACCCTCATTGATCTTCCTCTTCCTCCCACTCTCTCTTGTCCTAGGTAATCCCTGGGATTACAATGATGTGAAATTTATATATAAATAAATTTTAAAAAAACCCAAATACTCATGATGCTTATTAGAGATCTTAAGGTAGAGCTTTTCAAGGGGGCACAATAGTGGTACTTCAGTGGGACTTTTATTGTGAGAGAGATCAGACACAAGTGTAACTCCAGAGAAGACAAGTGGAAATTTATAGCCCAAGAGGAGAGTAGGGATCAAGAGATGGAAAACTGCTCTGTTTTTTCCACACAAAACAAATCCATACTTCATGTATTTTCCATTACATTTAAATCCTTGAGGGGTACAGTATCACAGATTCTGTGTCCAATGGTCTTAGTAGGTGAGTTACTTTGGAATTTGACATGCACAGGTCACTATTTGCATGTAAGAGTTGTTTCTCCAGATTACTCCCATTTTATTGTTTGCCACAAGGAATCTTTGTATTGTTCTTTGCTTTGTACTCATAGGTACATCTTTTGTGTACACAGTTCAGTTTCATCTTGAGCATATAGAACTTGAATTTTCAGGAGAGCTGTATTCACTGGCTTGGAGGCCACACTTACAGCCACCAAAAATAACATAGGACCACTGCCTTCAGACTGTATTTTAGAACTCTTGTTCCCAGTAGGTCTCTACAAACTCCCAATGGTGGAAAGACTAGAAATTTTCTAAGATGAAATATGAGGGTCAAAAGGATTTTTGCTAAAAGAATCAACAGAATTCTTGCTAAAGGTTGGCCAAAGTGGTTTTAAGCATAACTGAGAAAGCAACACTCTTGCTCAAACAGAATTCTAAGAGAACAGACAGTGAAGTTTAAGGTCTGGTATAGCTCAGCAGAGGGCAGAGCCTGGTCAAAATAAGCTCTGGAAGAGAATCTTGTCAACAGTAACTAAGTCAGCGTATTTACTGAAGGAATCACTAAACTTAATATAGCCAGTTGCTGTTTTAAGAACTTTACCAAGTTAATTTGTTTAATCTTCACAACAACTGAACTAAGATAGCATTCTTATCCCCATTTTATAAAAAAGGAAACTGAAGCACAGACAGCTTAGGCAACTTTCCCAGAATTTCCCAACTATTGACTGAAAGATTTAAACCCAGGAAATTTGTTTACCAAGTCCATTGTCATTTTGTGTGAGATGTGAGAATAAAAGCTTAAAATCTGGGTACAGACTTTATTTCTGCCAGAGCTAGAAGCTCTGGCAGGATAATTTGTAATTTCATTGGTTACTGTACTATAGTTACAGGCAGAATTTTAGATTAAGGAGATGAGTTTCTAGGATGATCTACAGCCCCTTAAAAACAGATGAAAATTGGCTGGGTGTGGTGGCGTATGCCTGTAAGCAGCAGTCTAGGAAGCAGCGGCCAGGGATCGCGGTTCAAATCCCGCCGGGAGCATGTGGTGAGACCTAATTCCAAAAATATATAGGTAGGTGTGGTAGCGACGCCTGTAATCCCAGCTACCTGGTAAGCTGAGGCTGGGGATTGCTTGAGTCTGTGGTACCCTGGATAACGTGAGCCTGCAGTTTCACAGACAAAAATAGAGAGACCTAGTCTTAACAACAACAACAACAACAACAACAAAAAACAAAACAAAAAACAGATGGAAATATGGAGAATACTTATTAAAATGCAAGTAAACATCAGTGCTTCCTTTTAAACAATTCTTGCCGGACATTTGCATACTTGCATTTTAAGAGAACAGAAACAGATTTTAGGAAATATTCTCATCTTTGAAAGTTCTCTTAAGATTCATTAAAAGCTGAATTTATTCATTCCTTAGGGTGTTAGAAGAGGCACAGATGCAGACTCCTTAGGATTTTGCATTTAGTGCCTCTGGTTTATAATTATGCAGAGAATTTAGTAAGATCACTAATAGAGAGATAGCAGTTAGAAATCAGGGCTGGAAGACAAGACTGCCAGTTTGGAAATGAAGGGTCAAGCTTCACATTGCAGAAATGGGTTGCACGATAAGTAGTGTAGTGATGGAACTCCTTATTGTATTTTTTCTAAAAATTTAAAATTTTAAATAAGGTACTTTCTTACATCATTTAAAGATTTTTCTTTTCAAATTGAGCCAAGGTCTCTCAAAACCATGCCTCTAAAATAATTTTTAAAATCTTTTTTGGAATGGTGAACAGCACGCAGGCCATTATAACTCTAACATGGGTTATGTTACTAGCTGTTCTCTGCAATAAGACAGCAACAGAGCAAATACACTTGAGTCAAAGTCAAGTGAGAATAACTGTGGGATGTGGGGTGATACTTGGGGAATGACTGACCCATGTTCAGTGACAGGATTTTGAGAATAGGTTCTATGGAGATCTGCAAAGGGAGTGTTCTCAAAACACATTTTGGTATTATCGCTGAGCCTACAGGTTTTGTTTTTTAGTGTGGTGGGTTTATGTTGTCCTTCTCCAAGATTATGAGATGGAATCTCATCTGTTCCAGATTTATTTGGAATTACTTAAGTGCTGCTTTGCCAAAGGAGGTGGAGTTAAGTGGTTCATTGTAGTGGAGATCTTTTGAAATCAGCCAACTAATAATGACTCCAGTGGTGATAAGACTTCTCCCTAGCCCCTATATTACTTCATCAGCATTTCTATTTTGTGTAAGAAGATTCCTCATATTGCTTCTCAGCTGCAGCTCATTATCGCAAGGGCAAATATTTGACCCAAGCTGGGCCAAGCAGAGCACCTTCCCTACATATTTGGAATTAAGGTAGATGAGTAATTGAGGTAGATGAAGCAAAGGAAAAGGGGGAGGGAGGGAAATTGATTCAACTAGTCAGTAAGGTAAACAAATGACCTGCAAACTCAGGATTTGTAACCTTATTCCAATAGGCAGAGAAAGCTAAGCTGCAGGAACAGAAGAACGCAATGATTTCAGAGAGAAACAGGAAATTTCTGAGACCAAGCATCCTGTTATTCCTCTATGAGATACTCCTGTAGTCTTAAAAGTTCTCATTTACTAATTTAAATACAACTGAATTTGTTTTTTGCAGCTAAAGAATTCTAATTGGGTACAATCATCTTATTAACCATCTAAGTCTCTAGCTCTTTTTTTTTTTTAAACCAGAAGAAATTCAACTACAGTTCCTTCTGTTGTGGCATTGATGTATTAGTAATACTCATGGAACTTAAGTCAGCTCAGTTGGTTTGCTTTCATACCTGATGGTGGGATGTGCTGGTATATGTACTTCTGTTTAGACATTCAGTATAAAAACAGATAATGTGAAAGCATATAGCTTGATTATTTTCCTAGTAGATAGGAGTTAATTACTCTTCATTGAAAGTAAGAAACACTCAAGTTATTTCTTAAACTTAGTGGGTTTTTGGATGGCTATACACAGACCAACAATTGGGCCCAGGCTTCTACACAATCATAGGGGATGGGAAGCTGGGGATGCAATAACACAGGTGCTTAGTTATACATTCTACTATAGCAAAAAACCTGGCCAACTCACCCTACAACTATTGATTTGCACAGAAGGATGAGAGTCCCAGAAGCCTCCATGGATTTTATAGACTTTAATCCTCTCTCAGGGAACTAGGTACACAGGCATACCAAGCAAGGAAGGTGGACCAATTTTATGGAAGCAGGAAGGCAGGCAGGGTAAGGGGGATAAGGAAGCAGGCAGTTAACCAAACTTTACACTCTCTTCTCTGGCATTCTCCCTCTCCTCTTCTGGAATCATGCCGCTTTTCATCCTTGGTAGCCATCTTAGTGCTGCTGCTGTTGCAACCGTTTTTATCCCTGTTTCTCTGCTCATGTGTGCACACTTACACATGTGCACACCCATGCTCCTTGAACCCAGATACCTACAGATTTTAGTGCTCTCTCAGGCAACCAGGTACACAGGCACACCAGGCAAAGAGGGTAGACCAAGCAGGCAGGCAGACAGGGTAGGGGGGCAAGGAGACAGGTAGTTAACCAATCTTAACATTCTCTCTGGTGTTCTTCCTCTCCACTTCTGTAGTCATGCTACTTTTTATTACTGGTAGGCATGGTGGCAGCCATCTCAGTGCTGCTGCTGCAAACACTTTTATGCCTGCTTCTAGACTCAGGTGTGCACATTTACACATGTACACACCCATGCTCCATGGGCCAAGGTGCCTACAGGTTTTAATCCTCTCAGGCAACCAGGTACACAAGCACACTAGGTAAGGAGGGTGGATCACTTGTATGGAAGCAGGAAGCCAGGTGCTAGGAGGCAGATGGTAAAAAGAGGCAGGCAGTTAACCAACCTTTACACTGTCTGGTGTTCTCCCTCTCCTCTTCTATAGTTATGCTGCTTGTCATCATTGGTAGTCATGGTGGTAGCCATCTTAGTGCTGCTGCTGTTGCAGCTGCTTTTATCCCTGCTTCTAAGCGCAAGTATATATACTTATACATATGCACACCCATGCTCATTGGGCCTAGGTGCCTATCGTTACAATTTCCAACCCCATGTTATCAAGTGTCTTCTGCATGAGCATTATCAACACTGCAGGTGGGAGCCACGGGCTAGTGGTATAAAAAACCTGACTCACTCACCTTACACTCATTTACTATGCTTCCTTGCATATAGCTTCACCTTATTGTAGTGCTTGAATGCTTGTGTCCTCTCACAGCGTGTCTGTCCTATGTCCTATTTGGATGTTTTACCCCTCCAAGATTCTCTGGCACTTGTTCCTGCTTGACTCCCCCATCCCCTTTAAATTTTGGAGAGAAATTTGATTTCTTTAGTTAACCTCTATTTCAGAAAAGCTCTTAATGTCCTCACACTAGCCTTGTTCCTATGAGCCACTATATTGGATGTCTTTAATCCAAAGACATCGTTGGATGGTAATAGGGATGATGGGTATTATGAAAGAACCATTTGTTCTGTAGATTATGGCAGCCTGGATCTGCCTCCCCAGTCCCTCCTCAGAGATTTTGGGCATGATTGACTAGTTTAAAATAGTTCTTAATAAGTCACTCCCCTACCTTTTCCTTTTCAACATAGTGGCCTGGGGAAACATCTTTTGAGAAATGTTCAATCTTTTATAGTAGTGTGATTTTTTATTTATAGGCAGACTAACTTGAAAACCTTGTTATTATAATGGGTTTTTGATGAGTGGGGTACAGATGTTGGAGTTTAGTGAGTGGGGTGCTTGGGTTCCCTTTGAGAAGAGCTTTGGCTGATTTTCCCATTCTGTGGCATACTAAGTTTACTAATGAAAAAGATGTTTGCATAGACACACACAGGTAAAGGCTGCATTTTAAAAGGGCAGGTTAATTAGGAAAAAGAGAAAGGAAAAAGAGGTATTTGCATAGATACAGGTGGACAGCCTTGGGACAAGACCTGTTTTTTCCAGAATAAGAGGTATCTTTAGATATATTCTTTGGGGGGGGGTCATAACTTTGTGGAATTTTATGTATTATGGAATCTAGCACTTCTAATGTCTGTCTAGTTGGGTTAATCTGTAAGAACAGGATCAACTAGATTTTTTTTTTTTTTTTTGAGACTAGGTCCCACTATTTAGCCTGTGGAACCACAGGCTCACGTTGCCTGGGATACCACAGACTCAAGCAATCTCCAGCCTCAGTTTCCCAAGTAGCTGGGACTACAGTCGTATACAACCACACCCAGCTATTTTTTGGGGGGGACTAGGTCTCCCTATGTGCCCACTGTGGGACTTGAACCATAATCCCTCGCCCCTAGCTTCCTAGGCTGCCAAGCCTAGCTTCCTAGGCTGCCACCTACAGGCATGTGCCACCATGCCTGGCCTTCCATCAGCTAGATTTTTTTTCATTTGTATTGTGTCATACTTTTCTCAGAGTATAAATAATGACTTCTGGGGAGATACCTCCTGGAGTTTGTCAGGTCAATATTATTTTTATTATAATGCTAAAATGGTATAATCTGGTGGTCAAAGTTGCTGGTATCTCAATGTGACTCCTGGAAATGGTATCAGATTGTTCTGGGAGTCACTGTATCTTCTTACCATCATACACTTGCAGTAAGAATGAATTCCCCCATACCACAAGACAGTTTCCTTTAATAATACCATTGATGGAACAGAGCAATTATTAATCTTATTAGATTTCAACCACTGGCAATACATTTCTAGAGATTCTATAAAATAGTAAGAAACATGCATAAAGCATTTCTGCTGCATATAGTATAATAGTCAAGTGAAAGCATTTGGGTGGTTGAAATACAAACTAAACTCTGCTTTTCTCATAGAATGTTATTTTCCTTAAAAACTACTGATAGAAAACCTGTGGTTATTCAGACTTGGGCATTTGATGGATATTTTATCAAAAAAGTACATAAGTGAACATTCAAGGAGAGCAGTGGGATTGATCAAAGTTAGAGTGAAAAAACTATAATTTTGGGAAACTCGTATCTTCCTCTTTGGGATTAACAGCATCTCAATGTTCAAACACTTTACTGATGAGATTGATGAAGACTGATGGAGATCTTAGTGAATATAATTTTGACATTACATAGTGAAATATGTCAACATATAGATTTTAGATAATCTTCCTTATTCAGTGGAGCAACATTTTTCCAGTGACCACTGTTTTAGGCAACAAAATCCTGCTGAGTCATGCTGATGCATTCAAAGTGCAAGAAAGATGATGAAATTTATTATGACAGTTTCAAATTTTCAGATGGTTTTAGATTCTACATTATGAATAATTTTATCAAGAAACTCTAGGTCTTGCTATGTTTCCCAGGGTAGTCTTGAACTGGAGGACTCAAGGGATTCCTAGCCTTAACCTCCCAAGTAGCTGGGATTACATGCACACACCACCATGCCCAGTTTATGACTAATTTTTAAGAGACTGCCACTTTTTGATTTTTAGTGTATTGTTAAAGAAAGATGATGTATGTGGCTACTAAAATATATACTCCCTTTTCAATGACACATTTTTGTGGGACCAGTTTGTCTTTATAATCAAAACATATCAGAACAGAAGGAATATAAAAGATGTTATTATTCTGGTAAACTAGACAATGTTAGATTTGGCAAAATAGGAAAAAATATACTTCTTACTGTTTTAGAAAATACAGTTTTTAAAAATTATTTTTATATTAACAAGAGGTATTATTATTATTTTCAATAAAATTAATAAGTACGAACTATAATAATTTGTCAGTTCTAATTTATAATAGTATAAATACTTATGGATATAATCCACTTAAAATAAAGTACTCTGAGGTCCTTAATAATATTTAAGTGTATGAAGTAATGGTGTGCTAGAACTGGCTCCCACTGGCTCATGAGAGTTAATTGCATATATTTCTTTCCCCTTTGTGTTCGATGACATTATGTTGATGGCTTAAACATAAACCATGAAGAAAGTATTCACAAAACAAAAAATATTGCTTTTGGTTTACAATCAGAGTGAAGACAAGAATTTCTTTTTTCACTATACATCAAATATGGTTTCAAGGATAAGAGATTCAATGGACCACTGTGGAATTATCCTATCTCTGAGTTATCCTGTATGAGTTAAGAGAGATTTCAGCTACATACCCAATCATTATTTGTTGAATATATAGCAGAACATACCCTTGAAGGGTTTGATAAGTGGCATTTACTGTGTCTGCTACAAAGTTTATGGGACCAGCTCTGAATTCTGTTTTGAACATGTTGAGAAGTTAATGATATCCAGGAGATTATTGGATTAGTAAATCTGTTACTCAGGAAAGATATTGCCTTCTATACTGCCATAGTCCTGTGCACTCTGGTATTGTGGCATTTGCTATGCTTTATTTTAACAGCCTATTTATGTGCTAGTCTTCTAACCAAAATATAAAAGGCTGTGTCTTCTTTTTTGCTTTCAGTGCCCATGTAGTTCCTGGCAACAGTAGTTGCTCATTAAGTGTTCCCAAAACTAAAATGAATGCTTTTCTTTTCATCAATGTTTTTGATGTTTTAGATAACTGTTCTAGAAGTGTTAATGACAGCTGATATATAACCAACAGAGTACCAACTACATTCTGGATCCTGGCACTGTGCTTAGTAAATCTCAATCAAGCTCTCTTAGGGCATTTGGGATAAGTTTCTCCCAAAGGAAAATTTGATCCATCAGAGTCTGTAATTAATTTTGTGCATGTGCTAATTTCATATTTTCTATATTAGGAAATGATTGCCTTATACCCTACAGGAATATTGTCATTTATTGACAAAATATCTAATTCCTAAAATGTAAAATTAAATGATGCAATTCATACAGAATTTAGATTGTTTCCCAAGTACAGAAACAATAAATTATCAGTAGTGAGACAAAGTGTATGAATCACACTGGTTTTCTCAGGTAGCAAATTGATTATCACAACAAACCCACATGTGAAATAAAATACATTGTTTGATTTGAAGTAGAATGCATGTGTATATTTTAAAGTCACAGAAGCCCAGTGATCAATTTCCCTTAGTTGCATGAACAAATAAACAGGTGTTTGATGCCATTACTTATGCAACTTGTTAGGATAAGATCAGAAGTTACCACAATTCACTGACTTCTGGAACACACAGTACTATACACTTACGGAGAAACAAAACAATAGCTTTTTGGTTTACATTACTATTGTTTGATATTCCCCACGGTATAAAACACCAAGAATGTTACACTTTTCAATGTGAGTCACTTGATGGTATTTTGAAAATGGAATCAACATCATTGGAAGCCAGAATTGCCCCACACAGTTCTTTGGTTCCCCTGACAAGGTGCAGGTTTGAATTTGGGTCATAAATATCAGGAAGGTGCTGACTGCAAGGGTTGTAGGGCAAAGTGAAGTAAGCCTGTAGGAGGTAGCACATGGCTTTCTCCATATTGACTCACTTCTCAGTGAGTCCACCTCTCAGAAAAACATGAAAAAAAGAGCTGGAGACAGTTGAAGCCAACTAGTTGTAGAAATGGGTGATAAGGAAGGAGCATGTATTAGCAAGGACAAGGTGATATAGAAGCAAAAGCAAAGAGAAAGAAAGAGGTTTTGATAGCTGTGTTCTTGATAAGAAATAGCAATATTAATTTTTACTGACCATTTTATGATTGTGACATACATCAACTTGTATCAATACTGATTTGTGGCCTGTGCAAAAACATTCTGAAATTTGTTTACCTAGTTTACATCCAGATTAATTCACACAGTAATGAGGACAAGTGTCAGTTTTCATAGTGACCAGTTACCTTTAGACAGAGAAGAGATCTGTTTCTTTGTCAAAACTTGCATCCTGTCTAATTCAGGTGTCTCCCAAACACAGATCACATGGATAGTTTGATGGAATCTGTTATCATTATTAGAAAAACTACTCAAAGTAGTTCTTCTCCTGATATGAACAAGTGACAATAAGAAATTAGTTACCCTTATCAAGTCCTTACCACTGCACTGTGGTAAGTTCTATTGTCTCATTGAATCCTCATAAAACTGCCATTTTCTGGTAAGGAAAGAGATTTTAAAAAGATAAGTAGCTTGCTATATAAGTCATGTAGATATTAAATAATAAAGTTGGAATTTGAACTCAAAGTAATAGTAGTGATGTTTTATATATGTGTAGCATTTTAGGGTTTCTTGTCTCCCCCCTGCCCCTACAGCATTTTAGAGGTTTTATGGCATTTATATACATTCTTTCACTTAATAGTCCTGGACAGTCTTATGAAATAGGTATTTTTATCCAATTTTTACAAATAAAAGAATGGAGATTCTGAGAAGTCACCCAGCTACTAGAGGTCAATGACAGTATTTCACACTAAGTGTGCTAGTTTCCAGGTAGCAAGACCTTTCAATTATTAGACAGTTGTGGTCAGATATTCATGTATTGATTGTGAGGTCAAATGCTGTTCAGTACAAGGTGAAATGTGTAGATTTCATAATTATGCAGATTATTCAGGCCCTACAAGCTCCACTGACTTAATTTTTGCTTAATGAAATTCAAATAACAAAACTTGAATTTTGAAGTTTTATCAATATTTGAAGTGTTATCAATGGAAGTAAGCATATTAATATGCTTTGACAAATAAACAATTTGATAATTTTGTTTTATATTTTAAAACACAACTTTGTCTTAATATATACTTTTAAAGTATAAAAAAGTTGGTTTTAATGGTGAGGCTTTCAGAAAGATGAAAATATTGAGAAGAACAAATTTAGAGCTTCAATTCAGTCCTGGCTATGCTTAAATAGAAGCATTTTACAAACTGTATTTTTAATTTGATTTCCTCACAAAATGACAGTTGGTAGCCTTCAAGTGACAATGTTTTAAAACTCATTTTATTCACAGTTGCAAATATCTGAAGAGGCACATGTGCTCACAATACACACAATTACACATGTACTCACAATAACTATGTGCATCCATCTGTATGTAATGTAAAAACTTGCAGAATGCTTTCCCTAATTGAAAAAAAAATGCTATTTCCTTGTCTCTACTTGTCATGTTAATAAACATGAATTACTGATTTTTTCCATTTGGAAACATGCTTTTGAGCACAATTTATATATGTCGTGTTAATTAAAAAATTAAAGCTTCCTCTTATATATGGAAATAATAATTATATGTTTAAATACAGCATGTTATTAACTTTATATAATATATTCTCCCAAAATCAAGTAATCAGAATTTTTTTTACTGTGCATGCACAGATTGAAACTAAATATGTGTTCAGCTTTAATAAGAGAACACAGAGTATTAATCCTTCTGTCCCTTGTTACATAGTATTTTGAAAATAAGTAATCCATGATGGTGAGGATGTGCTACCAGAGGGAACTCTTACAGATAGCTAATGGAGGTGAAAATTGGTTTGTTGCTCTGGAAATGACAATGTGACTCAGTCCAGTTGAAGATGCATATTACCTAATACTCAGAAATCTCATTGGAGATATCTGCTATAGAGAAAATAATGGGTATGTACACAAAGAGATGGTGGGGGTGGGGTTTCATGGATTGCAGTATTTTTGTTGATTTTGATAAATCTGAAAGATTCCCAAAGTCCATCTACAGTAGAATGGATAGAGTATAGATAGAGAGTTTAAACATGAAATATTATACAGCAATAAAAATTTGTATGGTGATAAGAAACATGGATAAAGCTCAAACACACCATGCTCATTTGGGAAAGATGGCAAAAGCTGATACACTAAGTATTCTCAGGAAGGTTTCCATCTAGGTCATCTCCCAAACAAGAAAAAAAAAAAAATCCGTGATGTTGAAAAAAGTCACAGAAAATGATATGCAATGTGATTCTACTTATATAAAGTCAAGACATTAAACAATATTTTTAAGGATACATAGAATCTATTTTTAAAAGGAAAGGAATATATAATTGAACACTTGGTAGTAGGGCTACTTTTTTTAGAGAATGAGCAGCGCATGTGATCTGAATAAGGCATGCAGATGTTTCAAAGGTGCAGCTTATATTATATTTATTTTCTTGGATGGTGGATATAGTTATTTTGTTTTATTAGTGGTCTTTATAAAAGCTTTTGATAAGCATAAAGTACAAACCTACTCTCTTTAGCAATGTTGATCACAGTGCCTTGGCTGCTTCTTAGCATGATAATATATAAGTAAGTCTGAGACTATGAGAGGAGAACCAGGCCTAGTAGGGCAATCAGAGTATTTATTGATTACAATCTCAAACTATTTTAAAGACAACAACAACAACAACAAAAATGCCTCTGTGTCCTAAAATGAAAAACAGCTAAATGCCTGCTGTTTCCCTATCAGAACCAATTAGAATTAATAAGAACATAAGAAACAAGATAGCAAATTTCCTTTGGCATGTAAAAATTTGCAAACATGATACTACATTCTCACATGATTTTTCAAAAGTCACTAGACAATTCCCTGTGATGGCAAAGATGGGGAAATAAAGCCTCTTGCCTCTTTTTTCTTCCCTTAATGACTTTCTTGATGGTGGAGAATACTGACTATAATGAAACAATTGACCTACTTTATTGGAAACATATTATCCAAAATGCCAGGGGAATAGTAGTTAATCTTGCAAATTGGTCTCTACCTAAACAATTTTAGATAAATTTAGTATGCTGGAATCAGGTGTACCAGAAATGTATTCAATTGCTATTGAAGAAAATATAAGGAAACACATGCAATTAGTTTACTTCTTAATTTTCCCAATAAAACAACCTAAATAGCTTTGATTTAGGCTAACCTAAACTGCTGAAGCAACCATTTGGCATGAATTTAATAGAAAGTAAATCAAGTGCATCAGGTTTATGTACAATGTGAAGTCTTATTTCCCTTCCTGTCTACCCAGAATCTCTCAATAGTGATCACGAGTTTTGGTCTGAGAGTCAAATTTTCTGCTATTGTATACTGATTCCACCACTTGGGTTGTGAGATAAAGTTACTTTAACTCTGTATCTGTGCGTTAGTACTTTCCACATGCGTGCTGTGGGCTTTAATATTTTATTAACATATATAAATCACTTAAGAAAATCCTGACAGTTATTGATTTCTAAGCATGAATTTATTGTTGAATTGTTGGAGGGTACTTGCCATTAACATAAGTTGATAATGGCCTGTGCTTTAGAACTGGTACGTGCCATTATCATAACCGATACATACATTGATAAAACTTAAAAATGGAATTATCTTCTTGTTGCTTTAGAATAGCACATTTCAAGATTAGAATTCATGGGGAGGAGAAAGAAAAAACAAAGTTTTTGTCATATGGGCTGATTGACAGGACTATCTCCTGAGTCCTGGCTTTGGCAGGAAAAGAAGGGAATGAGGCTATAAATATAGTTTAGAGCAAAGAGAGAGCATCAATAATTTTGGGGTCAGCATCTAGGGAAGAATGATGTGAGCTCATCTGCATGGCCGAGGCAGCCAGTCCAGCCAAAGGTCCAAGCCTATGAACTCATGGCTTTAGCATACATAAGCTGAGTGTGCATGCTGAAGGAGTATGAAGAGTTTAGAAATTTGAACTCCCAGGTTGGATTGTGTCATATCTAGTTGACTTAAATGGTTTTGGAGTGACCTTGAGTTAGACCTGAGTAAATGGACTTTCTTGGTTCCTGAATCTTTTTTCTAATGCTAAAAGTTGAGAGAGTGCCAAAGAAGAAGATAACATCATGCCTTTGACTATATGCTTGGAAAAGTTGGAACACACCAAAGGAGGAAAGAAGGATTCCCTGTGTTTGGATCATGTGCTGCTGATTAAATCAGATTAATTGGATATGTGGTGAGCTGATTGGAGATTAAAGGACAGAGACTTAGGACAATGGTGGGGTTTTTCATATTTATCTTGTAGTACACATATAAGTAATCTCTTTATTTAGCAATAGTTTGTTCATTTTATATTTGGTTTGACTTTAAAAGGTCTGGCTTTGAAATTATAGTAAGGTGGTTGAGGTTGTGGATAGTCTGTGAGAAGAACCCACAAATATAAACTGCAGGCTTTAAAAGTTTTCTTCTCTGTTCTGGGAGAGAGCTGGGAAAACCAGTGGGCAGGTATTTGAATAACAAAGGTGACTGGTCTGTGGAATAACAAAGGCGCCAGCCTGGCATAAAGGCTTGTCCCTGGTTAAATAAAGCTGGGAAAAGGATTTTCAGGGAAAAGAAAGATACCCTCTCTCACGATAATAAAATGAATGAAATTTAGCATTTGCGCCCTTCACACAAGCTCTTTCTAGAGGTCTCAGGATGGGCCTTAGAAGAGTGTTCCATATGCATTTTTAAGTTTTGCAAAAGTAAGATATTTTCATTGTAATTGGTTAAAGCTCCTTTCTCTCTCCATGCCAAATTCCCCTGTGCCATTTCTCTTTTGCTCAGAGATGTTAGTATCCACCAGTATTTTGGAATCTGGTTAAGGGGAAGTTGAGCTGGGGACATACCATTCTAATTAAACTTTAGAAGCACATTCTGGAATGTTTTGGAAACATTTAGAAATTACAAACTGATGCTTTGAATGTAAAAGAAATGTGTTTTCTTTTGAAATCTATAAATGACATCTCTAAGAACTAAGAAATTTCCCTAAAATTAATAGAATATGAAATGAAAGTGATAAAATGTGTGATTAAAACCACTTGGGTATACTTAGACATTAAGTAGCAAACTGTGGAATCCTCTGGAGAGCATGGTAGGGAGCAGGGGGGCTCCTGGCAGAGTGATCATATCACACAAATTGATTATTTGGACAAGTTTAGGTTGCATGTCAGGTTGTCCAAGGACAGAGCCACTTTGGTCCATAAAACCCTTTCAATGTCTGAATCTGAAGAGAATTTTGGTGTTCAGGGGAGTCAGGGATGGGTCCATAATGCCATGGGTGAAGTAGAAGCCTCACATCTCACTGTTTCCCTGACGGATGTCCAAGAAGCTAATATAATGAAGCTAGCCAACCAGCCACTTTTCAGCTTTAAGTAGGTGTCCTCATTTGCTAACATCTTTATGATAACATTATTATGTTGCCTTCTTATTTTTCATTTTGATATTTAAAGAATGTTGAATACATTTTTTGAATGTGCTGGTGGCTGCTCTGTTTCCTGAGCAGAGCCAAAAGCACTGTAGCCCAGCCAGAAAAGTGCAGTTTGGATTGCAACCTCAGGTGTGACCCCATCAGCCATAGTGAGCTCTGCAAGCACCAGCACACACCTGGTAGCACCCGAGGCCAAGACCATGCTGTTATGGGGATTGTGTAAACTTGAGGTTTTAGTTTTTTCCTGTCAACTATATATGCTGAGTTATATTTCAATGTACTAGAAAAGTTCCATTTTATTCAAAAAATCTGTTTTATGCTAAACCCTTGACTAAAGAGGAAGTTTTTATAAAAAAGGACATAAATTGTAACCGATTTCTTTTCAGATCATCCTAAAAGCAGTATTTCCTTAAAGAGGAAGAGAGAAATTTTTAGAAAAATGAAAATGTAGTAAAACTAAAATCCAAGAACTAGACTCTTGGATTGTTTGATACTCATCAATAAAGGGAATCAAGTTGTTTTGAAAAGATTGAATTTTTTTTTACTGTTTTGATACAAAATGTTTGCATTGGCAAAGATAACATAAAACTCAAAATATGCTTCTGTAATATGAAAATAAGCAAGATAATTCATCAGTATGTTCAGGCTCACTGAGGTCCTAAAATTTCAGTCTATACATGAAAAGAATTGGATAAAGTTTTTCACAAATCAAAAATCTATGTTAAAATATGACATTAATAATGAGTCATAAAATAGAAATATTTTTTACATACCAACAATTTAAGAAAATGATAAACCATATAAGAGGAATACTAAATTAAAAAATGCTTCATATAAAATTATATTGGAACATTGTTATCTTATGTCAAGGTGATTAGAATTTCCAACAAAAATTATTGCTTTTAAAATGTTTTATAGCCATGTGTTAGACAGTTTATCATAAAAAGTTATAATGCTATTTCCTAGATTTTTGATGTTTGTGAGTGTAGAAAGACTCACTTTCCAAAAATGTGAAAATACTTCCCAGTATTTTCCATTCCACAAACTCTTCTTACAAGGTAATTATCTTTTCTCATTTAAATGTAGTGCTTTTGTTTCTTCTCCTTCAGCCTTCAACTTGAACTAATCTGTGATTGTAGCTGAAGAAATGATGAACATAGCAGGACAACAGGCCCAGAAACAGGTCCATGTCATAATGTGACTGTCATGTTACATGGTAAGGGGGGACTAAGGTTACAGATGGAATTAAGGTTGCAGACTTGAAATTCAGTGAGCCCAGTGTGATCACAAGTATCTCTAAGTATAAAAAGAAGGTGGAGGAGTAAAGACTTAAAGATACTACAAAGCTGGCATTCAAGATGAAGGAAGAAGCCACAAACAAAGGAATATGGACATCTCTGAAAGCTGGAAAAGGCGAGGAAATATATCCTTCCATAGAACTTTCAAAAGGGATGTAGTCTTGTATACAACTGGTTTTGGCATCCATTTCAAACCTGACCTACAGAACTGTAAGGGAATAAAGGCTGTGTTGTTTTAATGCACCAAATTTTTGGCAAGTTGCTATAGTGGCAAAATGAAACTAGTATAAAAGCATAGAAGCAATGTGACTGCAAAGCATGTTCATAACAGGAGTGGGGTGTTCATTTGAATTTTCTCAACTCTTGTCTCTGTGCCATAAGGAAGTGGAGAGACTATATGGAGAGGCTATTTGGGGAGCCATCCTCAGTTGAAGTCCCAACCCATAATCAGCATCAACTCCAGACCCATGAATGAGCGAGCCACAATATGACTCTAGTATCAGTCACCCTCTGAATGCAACTTCATGGATGACCTGAGAAAGGTTTGTCTAGCTGAACTCAGCCAGTTCCCAAAAATGAGTGATGATAATAAAATTATTGCTGTTCTCTTAAGTCACTAAGTTTTGGGATGATTTACTACATAGCGACAGATAATTGGAACAGCGAGTATATATCAATTTTTAAAAATTGTATCTTTTCTGATTTGTGTCATTTAAAATTCACTTTCATATCTAATTTTATATTTATAAACGCCTTTCTAGAGAGAACCCTTACAGATTATAAATCTTCAGCCCTACCTTAACTAAAAATTTGATTCTGCTCCTGTAGTAGTCAGAATTTCTTGTTTACATGTGATTGAAAAATATAACCAGATATTAAGAAAAGGATCTTTGAAATAAAGTAGTTTTATTTTCAAAAGTTAGAAAAGTTCCTTCATTTTATATACACTTAAAAATGTTGATAAAAGCAAAATTTAAACTTACTTATTCATATTACCTTACATGTCAATTGTCTTTTCATTTGAGATCAAAAGAAATAGTAACTTTCATAGAAAAGATTTTTTTTAGAAAAAAGATATATTCAACAGATGTCTTTGTTGTCAACAGATGTCAACAGTTGATACTTTGCTGACAGTATAAACTTCCTTAAAGGAAGGACTGTAATGTCAATAAAATTAAAGGACTGTAATGTCAATAAAAGACATGAAATATCTGATTTAAGTTATGGTTATTAAAACATATGTTATAGAAATAAATGTACAAAAATCTCAGAATGCAGGCTGGTCCACTTAAATATTCTTTGCTTTGGGACAGACCCACCATTTTGGTTGGGTCTTCAATTACAAAATCTTGTGCCAGTTTTTCTGTGTCATGTCAAAGCTACTCCATTTATTTCAGGTGACTTTTAGCATAACAGAAAGAGCTCTGGATACTGAAGTAATGAGTCAGGCCTCAGAGTCAAATGAGCATTGTGTTCTTGGGTTTCAGAAATGGTTTCTACAAGGCTAACTCACTTAAAGGGCTACTAGAATTGGGAGGGACTAATCTGGTGGCTGGAAAAACTGGCCTGTGTGATCAATCACATGGTTTGTACATACAAATAATTTCTACAATTTCAAAGCTGGGCATATTAATTTGCAGGAATTAACCAAGTTGTAAATATCACCAACCCCTGCATATGTAAACAAACTCTCCTCTGAAAGAGATTTTTAAAAAATCATTAATAACAACAAGGAGGAAATATCTAAATAGTAAACAGATTTTAAATGCTGGACTTGCCAGTTTTAGGTTTGAGGTCTAGAGCTTGAGAATCAGAATGGAAAATATACAGTATCTTATTGTATTTTTCTGATTACTTGAAGGAAAGAATTAGTGGTCTACATTTAAACCATCTCATTCTTTCAAGTTTAGATTAGAAATTGAGCCATTGATTGAAAAATATGAATCATTGAGATGGCAGCTGGTTAGGATGTATCTTCCTTGTTCTTCCTCCCTGGGACAAGTATTCTTGTCTCCTAACGAGGTTCTACTAGCAAGGTTTACCTAGGCAGGAAGTTCAGGGGTGCAAAATACCTTTCCCCACAAGAAAAACAGCCCAAGCAGGCAGCCAGAAATCCTGAGTCTAGGGGAAGTTGGGCGTAACCTTATGTCACTGTTACCAGTCCTAACCCTGAGATTCTTTCCTTTCTGGATTATTTCCTACAAAATTCTATAGGAAGTCAAGAATAATCAATCCCTTTCTTTTCCCTTCATGAAGCCACAGTCTTGTCAAGGTCTAGGGTGTAGAAAGTAAAAATTGCTTTACAGATATTTGCACATGAAATAGAAACAACTATTCCAGGTTCTTTCTTCAACTTGCCACAAACAAATTTGTTTGTTTTTTCAAATTAGAAAACTGAGGCTCAGGACAATTCTAATTATTTAAGGCATTTAAGATACTGTTCCAAGTGAGTAGGAAAGCTGGGTCTCAAAGTAAGCCATTATGATCCCTTGGCTAGTACTTTTGCACAGGGTATTTCCTGGGACTGTATTTTTTTTTTTGTCTAGTTTTGTATTCCTGGAGGACTAGTACCCTGCCTCACACCTGCTGTGTTATCTATGAAATATGTGTTGAACAAAGAGCCAGGGTTTATGGTCAAAGTCTATCATTTACAAGGAGGAAGACACCTTGAAAGTTGTGGGAATTTTGATGCCCATGAAGTTCTGGAAATTCTGAGCATATGTGATTTAGGGAATGACTGCAACAGTCACTTGGGAATGCCCTTTTACCTGCTCCAGGTAGAATCTTAAGTCTGAGTAGGTTTGCAGGACACTCCTCAAGAGTCACTGACTGAATGAAGCCATTGTTTCCTTGTGGGTGTGAGGCTCCATATTTCCTGCTGTGTACTCACCTTCTAGTTTTACAGTGTCAGATGCTCCTGAGAACAGGTTCCCTGTGAGCCTTCATAGGACTAGGGGACAAGTATTACCCAACTTACTTTACCTACTGTACTGTAGGATAAGTAACTTATCTAAAATAAAGTCCTTCTTGGAGACTGCCAAATTTCTACTGCCCTATTTTGTAGGTGTACATGATGCAGGTCACCCTGAAGAAAGTTTAGTTAAGGCTGAAAGGTAGCGGATTGGGAAAGTTCGGTTAATTTAGGGGAGAATATTTTTTAACAAGACAGCGACAGCAAAGTAAGCCAAAGTCCTACAGACAGATACCTAGAGTCTCAAGATTGGCTATCAATAAAAATATTTAAAAAATAAAGAACATACTGTTATACCTGGGTTACAATGTACAAGGTGGTAAAAGGTGTTTTGGAAAAGTATAACTAATGAGTCAGTATTTTTTTAACCATTGCTTTCCTTTATCCTAAAGGTAACTGGATTAAAATATTTAAAGGACTTCATATTGAACAACTTGATCAGTCTTTTCTCCTGTACTGAATAGAGAGGGCCTGCCAACTGCAGTAAATTCAACACCATTTACAAAGCCTCCTTCTCTTACTCTTGAAGAACAGTTCACCATTTAAGGGGCTGCCTGTTAAAAGATACATAAGATACAGTGAAATATCACATAATATATATTTTGTATAACTTTATAGCAGCTCAGCAAGGACAAAATCTTTTTGTCTTACATTTTCTCTATCATTTATAAAAATCGACCACATAGCTTTACTGTTTACTCTTTCACATCACTTATTGTATATCTTATGTTCCTTTTCTACCTTCCCCTCCTTGAAAAAAAGGTCCCACTATCCTTCATATTTTGGTCACAAACTCTCCTTTCTCTTGTATTCCACCCAGCTGCTTTCTCTCTCTCTCTCTCTGGACTCTGTCCACTGAGCTTCTTTATATACTGTACAAAGAACTGTCATCTATGTAACTCTAACGTTAGCTCTATTTTTTGTTAGTTGCATGCTCCTGTGTTTCAGCAAAAAGTATGTATTAAATAGAAGTAATATGCTTATGAGATCAAACAAGTATTGAGTAAAATAATGCAACCAGTAAATTATTTAAAAGTAGTCTGTTAACTAATCTTTTTCATTTTTTAAAATCTTGAACAAGGCTAGCTTCTCTGAAATAGGATTAGCTCGTGGAGTTCCCTGCCCCCAGATGCTCTACGCTTCAGATGCTCTACTCAGTTTCAGCCAATATGCAAAGGGATCTCTTTCTGGAATTGCTTGGTTGCTCTGGAAAGAAGTAAAAGCTGATGCTCAACCTGTTATGTCCCTTTCCATATTCTACAAGTAACAAAACAATTTCCAGAAGTACAGAAATGAGAAATCTGTGCTTAGGAACGGATTTAGATTAAAAGCGAATATGCCTTTTAATGTTTGGTTTGGCCAGCAGTTTGGGTAAGATAAAAAAGGGAGGGAGAAAATGAAGAAAGGACAAATTTCCGAGCGCAGCGCCTCATTTTCCCCCTAGACAAGTTTCTCCAGCCTGAGGCACTCACTCTGCTGTTCTGCTCCACATCAAGAGAGGTGTCGCCTCTTAATGGCAACGCTAATTACAGTGGACAATAAATGATCATTTATGGGTGACCAAGGATCAAGAAGCTTCTCAGGTCTTCATTACCACAACAGCACAATTACCACCTTTAGAAGTACACCAAATAATCATTAAGTGTTTATGTGCCCTCAGTGTGCAGATAGTGTTTTCAAGTTCCTCCCTGAACATTCACTTTTATTACCGCGTATTGCATGGCACACAGCAGCAGCACACAGCATAACGAACCCTGCTGTACCCCTCACCCAGCTTCAGCAACTCCGCTTCTTGCCCAGCTGGTCTCACCTATCATCTCCATTTTTAATTTTCGTCGTAAAACATTTTCAAGCAGATATTAAAGCATGACACATTTTACTCGAAAATAGTCCAGTAAGCACCCCCCAAAATTATGTAATAACTAAGCTGGGGATCACTAAATGGACTCGCAGGACTAGATTAAGAATGGACGTAGTGAACTCTCCCGGGGGAGTTCGAACTAGGGTTGCGCGAGACGAGCGGGACAAGGGCCCCAGAGGCGGGGCCGAGCTGCAGCCCCTCGGGGCAGGTCAGCGGAGTCCTCTCTCCGGCCACACGGGCATGCGCAGTCCAGACCCCAGAGTTGCTAGGGCCCCCAGGAAGAGAGAGAGGCACAGGCTTCGCGGAGAACCAATCAGCGGGCGCAAAGACGAATCAGATAGCCAATCCGGGCTCGAAATCAATCAGAGTCTCTGCATTCGGCTCGCCCCACCACTACCCAATCAGTGAGCCGGCTACTTTGGGCGGACTTTTTAAAACAGCGAAAACAAAACAAATCGGGGGACCTTTAAAAGGTGTAACGCGACCAGGAACAATATCCTTCCGCCCGCAAGCTTAACACTCTCCTGCCTTCTCCCTCCAGATCAATCGCGGAAAATCCCCGACGGCACAGATTCCACCCTCCACCCTGAAAGGAAGCGGAAGGGGTGGCTCGGCGGGCAAAAGCGAGTCGAGTAGGTCACACACCAGCCTGAAGACAGTGGCTTCAGGGAGGGACTATTTTGCCTAGAAGATCCCTCCGCGGGGAGTCACGTGCCCCGCCCCCTTGGGGGCGTCGGAAACTCAAAACAAAAACAAGGGCTTTGCTGGGGCCTCCGCTGTGGCGGCCGCGGCGGCTGTGCCGGTGGAAGGTCGGGGCCGAACGGCCGGCGCTGAGCCCCGGCTGCGGGTGGGGGCGCGGGGACCGGAATGAATCTGGGGCTGTGAAGCCGAGGTGGCGGCGGCCGGGGGAAGGGTCGGATGCCGGTCCGGGGGCAGTGCTGAGGCGGCGGCCCCGACCGGGGAGAAAGGTCCGGACGCCCCTGCCTGCCCAGTGCCCGCCGGGCCGCGACGCCGCGGGCCGGTGGGAGCGAGTCTCCGGCACGGTGAGTGGGCCCACCGGGGCCGCGGGGTTTCTTTGTCCGTGGTCGGAACGTGGGGCGGGGAGGAGTGTCCGAGTGACCACCTCTCAGCCCGGGGGTCGCGGGGTTCTGCCCTCAGCCGCAGGTGAGTGGCGGAGGAGGGATGCTGGTTGCTGGTGGGGACGCCAGGAGGGCGAGGAGCCCGAAGGTGATTCTCGGGTGCTCCCCCGCCCCCATTTTGTCACGGAGGCTCGCCGGGGTGGTGCTTTTTGGATTGACAGCACCCGAGCTCTGCACGCTTGCGGCTCCCGGCATCAGCGGATGGACGGTGTGGTCCGGGCAGGGGGCGCCTGGACTTCTGTCCCCCCGACCCGGTGTGGGCTGCGCCACCTCACCCCGCTCGCGGACCCGGGTTGCAACCTCCCTAGTGCGTCCGGTGCTGCTGGAGCGGATGGGGAAGGCTGGGGGGCCGGACGCCTGCGGTAGGGGCTTCTGGAGCTGGGCTCCCGAAAGGGGCGGGGCTCGCAGTCTCCTCCCTCCGGTTCTTTGTTCAGTGGCAAGACTCTCCCCTCCCCCTTATTGTGCACCCCAGAACCGACTGCTGCGGCCCCCGGTGCATTTCACCGGGCAGAAGGACCAGCCTCGGAGGCATTTACCCGGGCGCACGGTCCGGACCGTTTCCTGTTTGTGAACCTCTCTCGGGGCTGGCTGGTCTGACCCAGCTCTGGCCGGCTCTCTGGCCGCGGCCCCTCCTCCTGCCACACCTCCCTGGTCACCCTGGGGTATTGGACGTGACTGATCCCCTCAAGCGCTCCTCCCCGGGGTGTGCAGCGGCGCCCCGCACCGGAGGTAATGGCACTAGATATTTACAGCTCTCTCCTCCCCACCCCCTCAGGACACGCTCTAATTGTGTGATGTTTTTGCTGCAGATGAAGGATTTGGGTGCAGAGTACTTAGCAGGTCGCGAAGGGGTCCACCTCTTTGGATTGTTGAACCTCTACCTAGAACAGGAGCAGAGATTCCAACCTCGAGAAAAAGGACTGAGCTTGATTGAGGCTACACCGGAGGTAAGCTTCTCTAAAGGTAACTTGGCTCTAGGAACTGTAGGATTTGGAGAGGACAACTTTTTTTTTGAGTTGGTATCAAGAAAAAGCTGCAATGTTTCTTAAAACCCTGATCTATTTTCCTGGAGTACTAAAATAGACCTTAATATATAAAGTTTTGCTTTTGTTTCTTAACAAGAATGAAAGTGGTAACTATCAAGTGTTTCTTCAAATGTGGCACTCTGGGCCTCAAGCTTGTGGGTGGGAGACTCCCTGGGAATTGTAAAGTTCATTTGTGGAAATACCCTCCACCATGAAATATTTGTAATAAGCTCTTCGATGATATATAGACAAAACAGGGGAACACTATCTCCATTACAGAAGAAATGGACTATATAACCCCTCTGAAAGTGTGACAATAGTTAACTTTAGATTGATCATTAAAACTGTTAACATATGTAGTTAAAAAGCAATGATAAATACATGTTTTATGTTTGATAAAGAGTATAGCTTTAGTTATAAGGTACCACTCTTATTCCCATGTCCTTGAAGATTAAGGGAGCAAATTACCATGTTTGAATGTACATATCTGGTTTGAAGAAAGTTAGACTTTGACTCCTGATTTTTTGTGCAGAATGACAACTCTTTGTGTCCAAGATTGAGAAATGCCAAAGTAGAAGATTTAAGGAGTTTAACCAACTTTTTTGGGTCTTGCACTGAAACTTTTGTATTGGCTGTCAATATTTTAGACAGATTCTTGGCACTTATGAAGGTAGGTATTGAATCGTTTTTTCTAAAAGTATCTCTAGTTTTCTATATCCAGTATAGTTTCCTATACCTAGCACAATACCTAGCATCCAGAGATTCAGTAAATTGCATTCACTTACCAAATGTTTACTAAAACATTTTTAATAATCAAAATTGTAGTCTTTAGTGCCAAATTGAGAGTATAAAATGAAATTTTTTTAAAGGTAGGTTTTGTTGGACATTTTACATACTTTCTCTTTGTGATTAAAACAAAGGTAACTTTTCAGATATTCTCAATATAAGGTTTTCATTCCTTCATGTTTCTGTTGGAGTCTTTAATACTGAAACAGTGGAAGTATAGCAGTGTACAAAGGTGACATACTACCTTCCTGATGAATATTCAGCAGGGAGCCTCCCTCTTAATAACAATTACAGGCAACTGTTAGAAAAATGTGATTCTCCTGGCAATGGGATTGCTGTCAGCTGCTGGGTCAGTTTTCAGGGCACTGAGAAGAAAAGGAAAGCCATCTGTCCATGGCAGCTTTTACATATGCTCCACTCTGCACAATTGATGCACCATTTCTCTTGGGCAAATTTCCATTGCAGTGTGGGAGGATTCTTATAGGTAAACAGATAAGATTAAAAAAAGCAGAATGCATCTTTTTTTTATAATCAAAGAAGTATGTTTTCTTGATATTGAAAGACTTAGGAGGAGAGTATATTATTACAAGTTTCCTGTTTGAGATAGAAACTAGCGTAACTCATTGTAAAAAACTTAGCTTTTGTACTTGCGTTCAGATTTTTTTTACCTGCATTTAAACTCAATAAATAGAATATATATATATATATATATATTTTTTAAGGAGGTTAAGACAGTTTAAAATGCAAAATTAAGTATAATTGTGGATGAGGGTAAGGGCAGAGAATTAGGTTGATTGTGTTGTCATAAGATCAGGATATCATTACAGTATCCTTTTAAGTGTGTGCTTTGCTAATCAGAGTGACAATTGATAAAAGAAGTCTTTTGCTTTTTTATTTTCCAGGTGAAGCCTAAACATTTGTCTTGCATTGGAGTCTGTTGCTTTTTGCTGGCTGCTAGAATAGTTGAAGAAGAATGCAATATTCCATCTACTCATGATGTAATCAGGATTAGTCAGTGTAAATGTACTGCTTCTGACATAAAACGGATGGAAAAAATAATTTCAGAGAAATTGCACTATGAATTGGAAGCTACTACTGCCTTAAACTTTTTGCACTTATACCATACTATTGTACTTTGTCATACTTCAGAAAGGTCAGTGGGATTGAAAATTAAAAATTTGTATTTTCAGCATTGCTATAGTTAACAGTGGATGCTTAGAATGCCAATGAATTTATGTTTACTCCCCCCACTAAACTTTCAATTTGGAGTTTTAATGACATATCTTTAAAATGATTTAAATCTTTGGGAGTTTTAATAAATATTGTCTCATTCTTTTCATTGTATAGGAAAGAAATACTTAGTCTTGATAAACTGGAAGCTCAGCTGAAAGCTTGCAGTTGCCGACTTACCTTTTCAAAAGCAAAAGTAGGTTGATTTCCTGCTTGTATATATGTTGCAATGGTTTCTATTTTGAATTGAAAAAAAATTTATTTTTTTACTTTTATTCCTTATAGCCATCTATATTAGCCTTGTGCCTTCTCAGTTTGGAAGTAGAAACTCTGAAGTCTGTTGAACTCTTGGAAATTCTCCTGCTTGTTAAAAAACATTCCAAGGTAACTCCTTATTGTTCTTTAAAGCAAGTGTACTTCCTAATGTTTTATTTCTTTTTTTTTCAGTGGTGACTTAAACATTAAATACTGTGTTCTTGTATTTCAAGTGTTAAAGTTCTCAAAATGTAGCTTTGACCCAACAGTATTAAGTTGAACTGGAACCCAGCCCTACAGAGCCTAGCTTTTTTCAGTATCAGACATCCTTTTTGTAGTTTCACGACTGTTGGTAATATCGTGGTCTACACTGCCACATGCACATTGTTCTAAAGTGGATACTAGGAAGTAGACTTGATAAATAATAATGATTGCATCCCATTGCATCTGTAGGGCTGAATCATCACTAGTACCATTACCAAAGTAACATCAGCTGTGTTTTTCTTTTTAAACCTCTTAGATAAGCCTAAGTCATATAAAGAGGTGTAAAACAAAAGCACAGGTTTTTTTTTTTTTTTTTAATTTCTTAAAACTAGTGCTCAAGTTGGAGAAATAGCGAACTTAATATGAAGTGATGTGTTCTTTTACTTATTATTGTTTCAGTGCTAGATAATACCCAGCATAACAAGTACTTTGGGGTTTTGTTAACAGAGAAGTAAGTCAGACTCTATGCCTGGAAGTCTGGTTTGACCAATAGACACTTACTGAAAGTTTGGGCATCCAAGACTGTGCTAGGGAGTTGTGGGGCTTGAGGGATTTGGGTTTCATTTTAGGATTGGCTTATAGATAGAATACCTAAGTGGTAGTCACAAAGAGCAGTAAGGACAGTCAACTCAAATAGTAGTTTTGAAAGCTAAGCATGGAAATGAGTCGGATCCACAAGTGATTATGATTTGGACTTAAGGATGGAGACACTGTTGGCCCTACTGAGGAATTTTGAAAGATGTTAATTTATGTTCAATGAGGGTGATTTTAGGTAGTTTATACCTTACAGGCAAATAGAATCCAGTAATTATTTGGCATTCGAGGAGGAAAATAAACTCAGAAGAGAAACCATAGTTGGAGATTGGCTTTGAAATTTCTCATGAGGAAATAATTGCAACCATAAGAAATGAATGTGAATTGCATTAGGGATCAGTTGAATCTTGGTTTTTAGCCTTGTGGTTTCCCCATTTTGAACCAAATGAAAATTGGAAAGAGGTTTTCAAAGAGGTGGTTGGAAATTTTGAATTTTGATGAGAGGCTAGTATAATGAGAAATAAGGGAGATCATTGGATAGCTCAGAAGTGGTATTAGTAGAGTGAGAAGGGACTTCGTGAAAGATTAGTATGGAGTTAGTATGTAGCTGGATTAGGTGGAAATGTAGACCAAGATGACAGAAAAATTGTCTATTATTGATTTCTTTAAAAGTATGAAATGTGAAATATTTTCTCTTTAACATAACTACTAGATTTTGTTAATCACAAAAGTGTTAGTTTTAAGCTAAACCTTTTATAATATCTTCAGTGAAAATTGGTTTTTTGAAATAAATTGAAGCACTTCTTGGTGGTGGAGGAACTGTGTCTTTTTAGAGGAAATTCCTCCTCATAATTCTCATAATTGCTACTTTCTCCATTAAGTTGTATCTGGTATCTGATGTTTTAGCGTAAATGTATATTGTTAGTAATTCAGGTACTGCTGTTACAGAATCCTAAATTGTTAAGTTCCTTTGCATTGAGACTGTTACGGAATATACTTCATAATTTATTAAATTAAATAAGAATATCTAGGGATGGTGGCCGGGCATGGTGGCACATGCCTATAAGCGACAGCTATGGAGTCATGGCAGGGTCTGGGGATCATGGTTCGAGTCCCACCCAGGGCAACACAGCGAGACCTAGTCCCCCCAAAATAGCTGGCCATGGTGGCGTGTGTCTGTAATCCTAGCTACCTGGGAAGCTGAGACTGGGGGATTGCTTGAGTCTGTGGTACCACAGGCAATGTAAGCCTGCGGTTCCATGGGCAAAAATAGTGAGACCTAGTCTCAAAAAAAGAGACTATCTAGGGATGGGAGCCAGGCATCAGTGGTAGTATTTAATGATCACAGGGTGAGTCCAAGGTTTCAGCAAGGTCTGGGAACCATTGTAACTGTGTCATTAAATATTATTTTTCAGGTTAATGACACCGAGTTCATTTACTGGAGGGAGTTAGTTTCCAAATGCCTAGCAGAATATTCTTCTCCTGAATGTTGTAAACCAGATCTTAAGAAATTGGTTTGGATTGTTTCAAGACGCACAGCCCAGAACCTCCACAACAGCTACTATAGTGTTCCTGAGCTGCCAACAATACCAGAGGGAAGTTGTTTTGATGAAAGTGAAAGGTAAGCTGGTTTCTTGATTAATCAGAGTACCTCAGACTAAACATTACTGATTTTATAATCAAAATGGATCAGTCAGTTATTATAAGGCTTCAGAGAAAGCCCCTAGTCTGATAGTATTTCTTCAGATGAGAAAATTAACAAAGTATTTTTATTAAAATAGGTAATAATTTAGAAGTATACCCCTTGATCTCTTCTTTATTTAAAACAAAACACTGTGCTGTACATTACATCATTCCAAGATTTACAATTAAAAGTTCATAGCTTTTGACCACCTTTACCTAGTTTGCCCTCCGCATATGGGCTGGCCTGCAGCCTACCTCTGGAGCCACCAGCCTGTTTCTGCATCTGAGTTCTTTTTTTTAGATCCACATATTAGTGAGATCAAATGGCATTTGATCTTACTATTTGACATATATGACATACAAAATATGTACATAATATACAGTATAATATATAAGTGTTTGTATATATGTGAAAGTTGGAGATACATTATTACATTTCTGACTTCACCCCCCCTTTTAAAAAACTGATCCCATCTCCTTTGAACTTTGAAATATAATACAGTTAAAAAAGAAATTGAAATAGCATTGTGAATTCCTAATATGCTACCATGGAAAGAGGCATGGTTTAAAAGACTATAAAGTAAAGGGAATCACCACTATCAATATTAAAATATTTACAGGGTATATATATATTTAATCAAGTGTCACTGTCATATACTGAGTTGATTTTTGTGAAGTGATTTAGCTTTTTTAAATTAAATATTTCATGCTATAGAGATCAAGGATAAAAGTTCCATTTTTATAGCTTATTGACTTTTTGGTTTGCTATTTGAGAGTATTGATGATGCAAGAAAGACATCAAAGCCATGCAGTAGAAGCTATATTGTCCTTGATCTGTATTTATTGGATTTAAAATATTTAAAATTCTAGACTTAGTTACTGATGTTTACTAATTGGTGTAATAATAATAGTTTGACAAATAGTAAATTGTTTAAACCTCTTCAGATAATCTATATTTTCTAATGGGATTATAGTGGACTTCACTTTAGGAAGTTCTGTAAAGTGTTGTTTTTGTAAAACTTAAATTTGAATATAAAAATAAATCCTGAGACCAGAAACCTGTTTCACAGTTTATTTTGCCTGTAAAACATTTCAGTATATTCCAAATAATGGAATCCTCTTCTTTTCTTCTTCCCTTTAGTGAGGACTCTTGTGAAGATATGAGCTGTGGAGAAGAGTGTCTCAGCACCTCTCCTCCCAGTGATCAAGAATGTGCTTTCTTTTTTAACTTCAAAGTGGCACAGACGCTGTGCTTTCCATCTTAGGAATCTTAATTGTTCTGTGTCAGAATTTAAAATGTCTGTAGGTTTTAAAGCAATAAATGGGGGAGTAGGTAGTTTTCTGGTCTATCCCCCCTCTAGGCAGAGATTGCATAGATTAGAATACCTGTCTTCTATTTATTCAGATCAGATCTGGCCTATTTTCATATTTAATCCTAAGCCATCAAATGGGTTAGTGCCTCTAAAACAGTTAACAGTACTTCAGACATTGGCACTTTATTTTTCTCGTTGATCTTTTAGCTACTTGGGGAAGGAGGAAAGGTGCTGAAACCTTAGATTTATTACTTCTCAAGAAAATTTTAAAAGATGATAGTGTAGCTTATCTTAAACTTTTTATAAAGTCTTCAGGTGTGGATTTAAACAGATTGGGAGTGTGCAAGTGCTTCCTTAGCAGGGACAATGGATAATCTTCTAATGTTTATCTTAGCTCTCTCCCTCCCCAGTTTCAGAACAGAATAATGTCAAACACATTTTTTGTTGATTTTTAAGTGATCATTGAACTATCTGATGCAGACTCTCTAAAGCTAGGAATTACATGCTCACATTTCTGCGAATTTTAGTAGGTAATGTCTTCAATGAGGTTTTTGCTAAAGCAAAGATAATTGACAGGCTAGGGTTGTTTGATGGCTGCATTTCTAATGCCTAACTATTGTCAAACTATAGTATTATTTTAATGTTATTAAAATAATCCATAATCTGCTAGTTTTGCATGCACCTGTATGAAAGCACTGCAGGAAGTTGACCAGAACTAGGTAACTATGGAATTGATAAATGTTGATTGAGTAGCGCATCTTTTCTTAAAAGAAGTCTGCATGTTTGTTTTGTTCCCCTTGTAATTCATATTTCAGAAAATGATATTAGTGTATGGGTGCCAAGAATGAATATGAAGTTAAAAAAAAAATAAGCTGTGTTTGTGCTAGTAGAGTTTTAATCATTTCTGTGTGGTGGTACAGCCATAAGAATAGGAATTATAAAGCTGTGCATGTGAGATTTTGTACAGAGAATTTTTAACTTTATAAACTGTATATGAAAATGTAAATTTAAAAAATGTCTATAAAATACTGTATTTTTTTACTTTGTGTGTGTGATAGTCTAGTCATTGCATGTAAATATAATTTATTCTGTATTCTGTATCATAAATATACATGTGACTGACTTTTTTACTGGTAAGTCAACATCCATTGGATGCTTTTTGAAGTGGATATTTTTGTAGTAATGACTACAATTGAAAATAAAAATAATGAAATGTACTCCTTGTTTGCAATCACTTTTTAATTTTTGGGTAAAAAGAAAAAGTGCTTGATGTGTTTCAATGAGAAGATATGAAAAAGGCCTGTAGTCCCTTCAAAATAAGCATCTATCTGGTTACCATAAATCACCCATGTAATGTTTCCTCACCACAGCTTGGCTCTTATCTTTGGAGATACTGAAAGTCTATCTGTCACTTGAGAATTGACCTCTTTCTGGGGTGAACTCATTAAATAAAAGAGTTACGTATTAGCTGAAAGCCTATCAATTTATAATGAAAGGCAAATAGGTATTGAGTAGACTAGAATTCTCAGGTTGTCAGATCAGTATACCCTTTCTGCAGACAAGCCAAATTTTAATCATAAGGTTGTTTGGTGAGTAAGCTCCTTTATGTGACCGGACTCTGTTGTCCGCCTGTGTGTGCATGTATATGTGTGTGTGCACTCTTAACCATCCGTGTGTGTCTGTGTGTGTGTTACAACCCACACTGGGAATCTACTTCAAGATGACTCCCTTTCTTAATAAACAGTATATTCTGCTTTCAAATTTTAATTTGTTGAAATACAAAGGTGATTAGAAACTTCTCAAATTTGAAATTCTCTTCAGTTCCTCCGAGATTTTATTGTTTTATTTTTTACTGTTTCTGCTAAAATCTGTCCACACATGACTTCTGTTTCTTTTTCTGGTCTTATAGTTAATGTAGACCTCTTTATTATGTTCCCAGTCTGTTCACAATTGGCCATGCATGGAAGTTTCTGATTATTTTTAAGTCTTCCCTTGTATGTCTCTCTTGGTGACTAAGTATTAAATTGTCTCAAGTTGGAAACTTAGGTGATATCCTCATCCTGCCTATATATGGAAGTCCCCTTTTATCATTTATATGATTTCATTTCTACTATGTAGCTCTATTGCTTTCGGTACTGGCTAATTCAGTCTGAACTCTTATCAGCAGATTTACAATAGTAACTTTGTGTTCACTCACCCTCTAGGCTTATTCCTCCCCCTGCTGCCTGAATAACCTTTTAAAATGTGCAAATTGGAATATGTCTCCTGAAAAACTCTTCAATAGGTACCTCTCAAGATAAAGCCTTTTTATGACATGAAAGTCTTAATTGGAACACTGCACCTATCTAGCTTTTTTCCCCTTACCATTTCTGAAAGCTAGAAAATGCGTTTTAAGACATGTAACAGAGGCAGCTGTGTGGAAGAAGGTCTGAAGCAGGTAGAGAGGCTCTGAGTACTTTAATTCGTTTCAAAAGTAGATTCTAAGACATTCACCCTTGCATAGCACCTTCGGCTGCACCCATACAAATGGTCAACTTAGGCGACTCATTTAACAGATTTTTGTAAGTGCCAAGTTAAGTCAAGTCGTAAGTTAAAGTCAGTATCTGAATTGACTATTTGTACCAGAAGTGATGAACAAGCTACTATTTAGCAAAGCAGATGGTGTGGGTAGTTTCCCAGTAGTCAGTGAGTCTTCCCATTCCTGTGCATACATGATGCTCTTCCCATTAAGAGCAGGAGTCTGTTTCCCCTTGAATTTCGTTTGGTCTTGTGCTTGACTTTTTGAGTGTATGTGTGTGTGTGTGTGTGTGTGTGTGTGTGTGTGTGTGTGTGTTTGAGACTAGGTCTCGCTATTTTTGCCCGTGGAACTGCAGGCTCTCGTTGCCCAGGGTACCACAGACTCAAGCCATCCCCAGCCTCAGCTTCCCAGGTAGCTGGGATTACAGGTGCGCGCCACCACGCCTAGCTGTTTTTTTGGAACTAGGTCTCACTACGGGACCCAGGCAAGACTCGAACCGAATTCCTGGCCCCAGCCGCTTCATAGGCTGAAGCTTACAGGCACGAGCCACTGTGCCTGGCCTTGTGCTTGACTTTGAAGAAGTACAGTGAAAGTTCAGTGCCAGCCTCAGTCTTAGATTTACTGACAACTTTTATTCCTCTTAGAAGTCAGCCACTACATTGCAAAGAAGCTCAAGCTGATTTCCAAAAGAGGAGAGGTCATGTGGACATGTGGAGAGCCTCTAGAATAGGAGAGGCACCTTGCACAGCCTGGCCTGACTAAACTCCCAGTGGAGAGCAGCATACACGAGTATCCTCAGGTGTAGCACATAACAGAGGGAACACTCCACTGGTGCCAATCCACAGATTCATGAAAAACGACACCACCATTTTAGGTTTTAGAGTGACTTACTACACAGCAATTGATAACACGCATAAATTGTAGTTATCTCTGAGTGGTAATTACATGTGATTTTTCTATTGATAGATAGCTGTAGTTTACATTTTTTCCTTAAAATGCATTGGAATTACTAGTGTATTAGTGGGATAAGGGAGTTTTACGAGAACCCTATTGATAATATCCTCTCTAATTAAAACCCTTCATGGCTTCCCATTGCTTCCTAGCATCCAGTTCAAAGCCGTCACTCTGGGTTGCAGGACCCCACACGATTCATCCTTGCTCCTTTCTCAGCTTCACCTCTCAGGGCCTCCACATACACATTCTTTCCAGCCTCATTGTTTTCCAGTCCTCCCACTCATGATACCTTCACTCACTAAAGGGACTTCATGCATATTCATCTGCCTGGAATACCTTTCCTGTCATCCTGATCTGTCACGCTACTTTATGGAGTCATTTGGAGTCAAATGTGAAGTCATTTGAATTACTCCCTCATCTACCCACTAGATACTTGATGTCTCTGATGTCCAAGCACCACACTAAGTGCTTGATATATAAAACCAAACAATCTCTGCCCGCACATAGCTTACATTCTAGTGGCGGAACCAAATAATTCATAGTAAATATAAATTTTAAAGGTAATGTTTTCTTCCAAGAACTCTTTCTGGAACTTGCTGACTTTCCTTTCTTTGTCAGTGTTACATGTTCCATAAAATCCCCTTTTTCTTACCTTGGTAGTTAATACTACATGCCCTGACTGCTTACCTTACCTATCTGCTCTGAGAAGGCAGGGCTGTTTATCGTGTTCATTGTTGAATCCCCAGCATCCACCATAGTATCTTATTCAAACTCTTCCTGCTACTTCTACTGTTACTAGTAAGAAGAAACTTTACTGACCATTGAAGAGCTCCAGGCACTCTACTGGAAATTTTTTTAATCATTCCATCCCCCAGTCTCCTAGAAATGAACTACTATTAGTTCTACTTTACAGATGCAGAAACTAAGGATTAGAGAAGCGCCTTGATGAGTATCTAGTCAGGGCTATAATTCAAACCAAGTCTGTCTTCCAAACCCCATGTTTTTAAGCACAATGCTAAACTACTACCCAAATGTTGCTGGTACTCATTAAGTTTTGTTTTTATAAGGAAAGTCCTCATAATACCAGTAAAATAAACTACAGTATTCTCCTGAGGTTTAATTTTTTAAAGATTCTTGCCCAGCTAAAAGAAATGTGGCTAAGATTTATAATTAAGATATCTTCAAGTCAGTATAATGGTAGGGAAGATGAGGCCTCATGAGAAACTGAGGATTTTAATTTGCCCTGGAAACTTCTTTGTACTCAGGTTTATAGGCCCTTCCCACCCTAGTTCTTTTTGCACTGGGATTATAGTTCATTATTATCTTGGATTCCAAGGCCCACATTCTTTTGATATTGATGCTGGTGAAACTTGGTAACACTAGAAGACTTTCGTGAAGAGCTTTCCCTTTGCCTGTTTTACTATTAGCATAGCAATCGTCTCCCCCTTATTCATCTACTGCTCTAGAATTTTTCCAGTAATTATTTAATGTGTCTGTGGTTTATCCCCACACCTAAACTAAGCTTCTCCTAAGATAAGAGCATGTATTTGGCATCCCTTGTGTCTTTCAACGTGCCTAGCATAATGCCGGGTAAAAACATGTCAACATTATTCAATATATATCACAATTGACATTTTTCCATGCCTGATTGCAGTGATTCATAGTTGGTAAAGGTAAGCTTCCCTGCATACAAGGGTGAATTCACTTCAAAGTTAGGGTTTCAGATCATTATATATTTGGGCACACAGGTGGCCCCCTGCCCACTGCTGCAATTATGTGAATAGGATGTAGTGAACAGGAATACAGGCTCTCTAGCCAACAGGGTTTGAATATGGTTTGGCCACTCACAATCTGCCCTGACTTACTATTAACTAAAGTGTGTTTTAGTTTCTTCACTTGTGTAAAGGGGTCACTAACACCAGTTCCCTGTGATGAGCAGCAAAATGTGCTGCCTAGAGGCCTCAGCTGCTGGGAGTACTGTAGATATACAGAGCAGCCTTGTTCAAGGTCATGCCCTTCGCAGGAGGGCCAGCATCTAATGACTGATTGAGGTGGGAGGACCCTAAACTGTGTCTCAGAGTCTGTTTCCGGGACACCACCACCTACAACACTGTCTTGTGGGGTGACTGTGTGTGTTGAATGACATGATGATACCTGCTAAAGTATGATTCACCAGTAAATATTGGCTATAATAATTATTAGCCCATTTATGCCCCTACCTTCTTCCCAGCTTAAATGCAAATATTTATTTCACTACTCAACTATGAGTACTATGAAATACTGAGTTAACTTCTCAGATGCACAAAGGATGCAAGAAAGAATGAAAGTATAGTTCTTATCATTGAAGAGCTCCTATTCTAAAAGGAGGGAAGACATGTGAATACCATGTAGTGGAAGAAGCACAATAACAGAAATAAATGTCCAAGACCCTATGTTAGAGACCTGGTGTTGACTCTGCCTGGATTCTCTAGTCTTCTGGATGGAACTGGGAGATTACTTGGTATGATTTCAATTATTCCAGAGAGTTCCTGATGGTCCACCCTCTTCCCAGTGTCCCTCATTTTGTGTATCCCTCAACTCATTCCCACTTTTAGGAAGCCTTTTTGTTAGCTGAAAATTAGCTGAGATATTGAGTCTAGTGAGCATGCAAATATCTCCAGTGGGGTTTCACATTAACTGGAGCCAGAAACTATTGTATGAGTCAGGATTTGAGCACATGTTGTCTGTGAGTATAATTTTGGACAAGCCATATGTGTTGGATACTTTAGGAAGCAAATACTAAGATGAAGTCAGAAGTGCAATAGGTGTGTTTGGAAATGGCACCTGTGACTGAGAAAGGGGCAGAGAGTGCCTGGAACTGTGGTGCAGATCTGATACAGACTCAGCCAACCTGGGACTTGGTATTTCCTTATTAAATGGATCCCACATTGATTGAAAATGGCCCCATCTAGCACACCAGGGCTCAGTCGCTGGCTGAGGACTACCCAGGAAGAACATGGCTACAGGTCTAAGATTGAGGAGGCTCCCAAAGTGGTTGCAGCTAGAATTGTCAACTCTTGCCCTCCATATAGTGGAAAGGCTTGTTCTTTCTGGAAGGGATATCTGTTTGGCATACTTTCAGGATGCTATACTATAGAACTTCTCTGAGAACTTGTTTTTTAATCTGAAAGGGGGAGATACTGAGAACTGCAAAAACACTCCATTCAAATTTCTGCAGTAGGAGACATGATCAAATTTTGACAGACTGCTAGGAGCCTGATCCTGTGTCCTCTTTCAGTTCCTATCTGGAAAAACTCAAGATGTCCAACATCTTGGATCAAGATGTCCAACAAGGAATTTACAGCTTGTTCTAGACAACAGCAGACCTCCCCTTCTTAGAGCACCTATAATTGTGAATCTTTTTTCCATCCCTTTGAGATGTGTGTCTCTTATAACTCAGGAGTGTTTTTCAAATATCTGAAAGTCATTCCTTTGAAATGTAAGCCTCAGGAGGGACAGGGCTTTTCACCTAGTCACTGGGAGACATAATCCTTATTCCGACAATGTTGACAGCAGACACAGCTGGCTAATCATATTTACACTGACCAATGCATCATAATTTTCCACTCACTTCCCCTCCTTATACCCTTACTTTCCTCTTAAAATGTTCAGTCACCTCTGCATATATTTAGGAATGGCATACAATCTTCCTCCTCCTGGTGACTGTTTGCACAGCCTTAATGGCTGCAGAGCTTTGCTCTCTTCCACAATACTGAGATCTGCCTTTCTTACATCCCAGGCTGATAAGGAATGAACATATTCATGAAAAAAACCAACTGTTCTGTAAAATGTTGAGCTCTTTACAAATACTCAATGTCATCTAAGAGGGTCTTGGAAGACCCAACTTTATGTGAATGTATTTATGTGAATTATAACTTTACATTATTTATATAATGAAGGCAGGTCCTCAAATAGGATTGTTTTGTTCAGTCTCAGCTGGGAGGTATGATGGTCTCATCAATGTTTCAGTGAAACATGCTAAGAGATATGATGTTGCACCACCAGGACTTGCTGTATGAGTATTGTGAGGGCATTGCATATGTTTTCCTGAGAGAGTGTTTTGAGAAATACACAAACATGTGTTAATATATATTTTTTATAAATATGTAAACAATATGAGTACAGTGGCATGCACCTGTAATTCCAGCAACCTGGGAGGCTGAGGCTAGGGATCACTTGAATCCATAGATTCGAGACAACCCTGGGCAACATAGAGAGACCTAGTCGCTAAAAAAAAATAGTAAATAATATAAACTGGGTAATACCTATACTGCTATCACTCAGAGATATCACTGTCACCAGAATACTTGTCTTTTCACTGCTTTTATAATATAAGACCTAAGTGTGGTGTTTCTCTAGATGCGATACTGTGACCCACCTTTCTCATGAGCAGTGTACTACACAAGGCAGTGTCAACTGACATGGAGCTACTTCCTTATTTGTGATGGTTGCAGTATGTCATTGTATGCTTTTGTAAATGTTTGTTTGTAAATGTTTATTTAAGATGCCTTTCTAGTGGGTGATCACATTGTTTCTAATTGTTCAGTATTTTTTTAATTCATTCAGTATTTTTAACCAAAGTAGCAATAAACACTATTTTGTGTATATATATATATGTATATATATATATATATATAGTGGATATATACAGTATATATACGCACTGTATATAGTATATATATATAGTATATATAGTGTATATATAGTGTATATATAGTATATATATATATACTATTGTATATATATAGTATATATTCTGCTTTTCCATGTAATGATTTCTTTCAGCTACATTTTAGAAGTGAAATTCTTGGGTCTAAGGGAAAATTAATTAATTAATTAATTTTTGAAGTGCAGTTGGTTTATATCTTAGTTTTTTGTGAGGTTACGCTCTCCTCCTGCCTTGTTATGTTCACCATAGCGTTCCCCCGCACACACCGAAGCACCCAAATTCTATCACCATAGTCCATTGTGCTCTCTCCCCACTTTCTTCTCATGCCTGCTGCTTCCCTCTAGATGCCTCAGTTCTCTGGTCGAGGGTTAGTATTGAAGTTTGACTTTATCTGAACATTTGTTTGGTGTCTCTATAGAGAATATACATTTAAAATGTAGATGCTGTCAACCTGCTCTCCTGGAAGATTATATGGATTTGACATTCCTATCAATACTGAATTTCAACGACAGTTTCCTTACTTCTGTATCAGAGGATTTTGATGGGAATAGAGGAGGACGACTTAGAAAAACTAATGGTATCATTAGTTTCCTAAGAGGTTCAAAGAAGGTGTCACTAAGGGGATAAGGGGCAGGAACATAGACCCCAAAACCCAGGTTCAGAAAGTATCCTACTGCCTTCCATTTGGTCCCAGGTTCTGACTCAAATACAGCCTCAGCCCCAGGAAGCCTAGCACTTCCTTTCTTAGGATATGGTAGGCAGGCAATTTCAGTGACGCCTCTTGAGCCTGGGCAAGCACAAAGTTTGCTGTGCAGCCCTGGAGAAAACCCCACCCTGCAGCTACACCTACCTGGCCTGAGCTCTTGTCCTGTCTTGCACATTAAAGAGAAGCGAGGTTGACGTGTCCCATGAAGGAAAGGTGATCAAAGGCTAGACAAGCTGCCAACTCTCAGAAGTGGTGCTGTGCCTGAACTTGGGGCCTGACTTCAGGAGCAGACATTTATCTTGGTTGCTCCAAGGAAGGCTTTCATGCTATTTTTTGGGTTGGGCATAGGGCAGGGAAGGAGGCAAGGATGACAGTCACATTTTTACCTCCCTCCAAGTCTATTTTAAACTGGCTGCCAGCTTCTTCCCTTTCTTTCCTCCTCCCCTGTTCCCATTAATTTTCTTTTAAATGGAAAAGATTTGAGTATTTTTATGGTAAATACCTTAAAAGACTAATTTAAAAGTGATATATTATGCATTTATTCTAAAGTTACCAAAGTCTACATGATGTATGTTACCTGCCATCTGTTGTCATGGGGGCTGTATTTCTCACACGGTCTCAGACAGCTAGTCCCCTTTGCCTGTGCATCTTACACTAAGCAGCTTACACAAGGGCACAATGGCACAGCTGCTTAACAGCTGTTGTCTGGACTCAGGGCTGAACCCTGTTAGAGGCTCAATGACATAGCTCCTTTATGTAGTTCCCAGGACTCTGCATTCCAGGAATAGACAAGGCAGCTCAAGCAAGAAGTGAAATGGTCTTAGGAGAGGTGCTTCTTTTTTGTCCGGGAGCAGAGACCTGTGGTCACTTACCCAGAGCCAAGCGCAGCAGCTTCCCCATGCTTTCTGGATGACTCTTAGTATGTGAGGAAAGACAGCACAGAGGAAGCAGGCCAAGCTATTCCTTTCCTCGACTCCTTCCTAGTCACTACTCCTGGTTTGTTTAAATCAGTGAGATGGCCTACTTGAAGGGTAAATAATCTGCCATGGTCAATGCCATGCAATTATGTTCAACAGATACTTGTTACTTTACCATCTTACAGAAGCAAGACAGGGCCTCAGAATACAGAAAAGGGAATTTGGCTGGACTAGGGTAGAACTCATAGTGACAATACTCTCATGGAGCCACCAACCTTCAAAGTCAGAACCTCAGCTCTGCAGGCTGACACAATGGATATGACAGTCTCTGAGTGGACAGAAATGGGGTCAGTTAATTAATTTATATTACAGAGGCTCCCTTACCTGGTTCAAAATGGTTAATGTTTGCCATCAGCAAACATTTGCTAGGAGAAAACAAGGAAACTAGTTATAAAAATCAATACTTGGAAAGCACAGACTGATAACAAACAGTGGGTTTGGTTTTCAGCTGGTCCCTGGCAGACCTGATGATGTGCAGTTATCAGCTTGCCTCAAGCAGATTTCTCCAGTTAACAAGAAGAGACTTAGTTCTATTGTTTGCTTTTGTTTATGTTTGGGGGTCCTTCATTTTTATTGCAACCACAGAGAGTTAAGATCATACATTACTTTTCAATCTGATTATATCACAGAACACTGCAACTCCCTTATTGGAAGTTTATCTTTTCTTGAAGTCCCCAAAACCTCTACATAATCATTTTAAAATCTACTCTGGTAGATATTTGGTATTAAGTTTTGGGAATTCAGTAGTAGTATTTTTCCAGTAGAGCTTGTAGTATATTCAATGAATTGCAATTTTAAAAGCAGTTCAGAATATTATCCAGCTACATCAGGCTTTTAAAAAAGATACTAAATACAGAAGATACAAATATAGCTGTGCATACTGGTAACAACAACAACAAAAAAAAAACCAAAAAAAGTCCAGGAAGAGGGTATAATACAGGACTAACAGGAATGTAAAATAATCATGTGGAGGTTAAAAAAAAAAAGTGGAAGAAAGAAGCTACAGATGAAAGAAGGGGGAGTGTGGGGATTAGAACACGGAAGGAGGATTAGCTGCAGAAGCCAGTGTGACTGGGCAAATTCAGTGTGGGATAGCTGTTAAAGGAGTCTGAACCAGGAGCAAGGCATTTTGGGCTTAGTCCCAGAGCTGCAACAGTTGTTTGACCTAAAAAGTCAAATATAAAAGTTATATATTGTTGGAGAGCTAATTTTTCTCGTTTAAAGTAAGAGCTTTGCACTCAATGACTTTCTGAGTTCTAGGATCGTTTTGCCATGCTCACTTCAAAACGGAGAAGAAAATGCTAAACAACTCAAGACTTGTCTTCTTGGGAAGGGTTTCTTAATTCCTACACTAGAGAACTGTCATTATTTCCAGTTCTCATGTTTTTAAAGATTACATCCAGTTTATGATTCAATCAAGTCTGTTTTAAGATTTGAATTGCACCCAGTCAAGTCTGTCTTGAGTTTTGTTAATTCTCACTTAGAAGGATGGAACTGATAAATGTTTGCACAAATAATTATGGTGGGAAAGCAAAATGATCACATTAATAAATGGGAATGAGTACATTCAGTATGAATACAACCAGAAACTGAAACAAGAATAAAGACCTTAACACAGCTCTACCTGGGAATGTGTTGTAAGGTAGTCTTTGGGCAGAAGGAGTCATTATTTGGGCAGCTCCATTACAGGGAAGGCTTGGTCAGAGAGAAACCATCTCAAGCAGGCATCTATCAGCAGATGAGATCTAAGAGTGGCGCCAGGCGCTGCTAGTGGAATAAATGGCCAGAGAACAAGTCACAGCCATGTTCACCATCTGTGCATGGAGAGGATGTGCTGGTCTGAAAATCTCTAAGGTCATGTCTCATGGATGATGGAGAGCTTAGTATTTAAATTGTAGAAAAGTTCTATTGAGGGATTTGCTTTTCTCTCTTGTCTTACATCTCATCTCCTGACTTTTCTCCTAACTTTGTTTAACTGGAAAATGGGAATTTCAAGAAAGAGTTTCTGTGTCTTCACAGTAGAGTGCTGTCACACAGTGGCTATTGAATAAACGAAGGTTAAATTATCAAGTAGGCAAGTGGAGTTACACAGGATTCCTCAGGAAGAAGTATGCTTTAGTCCAGGTGGTGTTTTAAAGGCCTCCAGCAGAATAGTGAAAAAAGTAAAAGGGAGTGGCAGTGATGCATCCTTAGAATCCAGAGAGTTGAAATCACACTGTTAACACAGAATCAAATATTTGGAGAATTCTTAAAAAAACAAAAACAAACACAAAACAAGAAAAGCAAACAAATGCTTAACAACAATAAAACCAGAATGTCTTCTGGGCCTCAAGTGGGAAAAAAAGGTCTTGGCTAGAATATTCCATGCTGGACTCAATGCACACCAGAGAATCAGAGATCCACTCTTCCCAAGTTCATCAGTGTATGCAGGGGCATCACATTCCTCTCTGAAATAAGAGAGAAGAGTGGCCATAGTAGGAATACTCTCCCAGTGAAAATAGATGTTAGAGGAGACTAGCTTAACATGATCCTGTATTCTCTTAGCACAAATATTATTTGATTTCCATGGAGATTTCCTTATAGGAAACAAATATGCTGACATGACTCTTTGCTATCAGTTCAGCTCCTCTAGGAAGCAGATCCCAAGATGTAGTTAGGAGCAGAGGTTTAATGGGGATGGTGTGGGGTATAGTGATGGTCATGAAAGATGAAGAGGGGAGGAAACAGAATTGGTTGGGGAAAGTCTTCAGACCTCAATGTTGATCTGATATCTCTGAAAGGAAAAGAGGAAGAAAACAGAATTGGGCAAGGAGAGCTTCAGATTATGGCATGGAACTGAACAAGTTTCCTTCTAACTCAGTAGTAATCCTACACTGGGTGGACATGGGCAGACCCCAGTACTCTTGGCATATAGGGTTTTGACTGGGGACTCCCCAGGAGGAACATACTTCCACGCACACATGTGACATGTCCTCCAGCCCTTTCAACTAGGAGCTATGAGCCACCCACCTTCTTTGAAGCTGAACTGTAAGCTTTCTTGAAGGGAGGATTGTCCAGCATACCCAAATAGTTGCCACACTACCTAAATCCATTTCCAAATCTTATTCTATGTTAACTCTCACTACATAATATTAGCTGGAGAATTAGATGCCTGTTTTCCTACTACCCTTGACAATTGGAATAGAGATGAGACCTGGTTCTGACTAGTAGGGTTTCTGAGGGCTAATTGGACAAAAGGACAAAGTCTTATGAAAACACCCACCCTCTTCCCCCAATAGCTATTTGTTTTCTTATGTTGAGTGCAGTGTTGATGGCTGGAGTGGCAGCCATCTAGTGGTTATCATGTAACTGCTGTAAACAAACAAGCCAAGGTTATGTTTTCTTCCTGACACTGAAGAGACTGCTCCTTCTTCTTGTCGAATCAACAATAAATAATGTTCTCACAGTTCAACCGATTTTTTTCTGTTACTTGTCACTACCTTATATATACTCACTGCCTGATTCCCAAAATTTATAGCATTTAAGTTCCCATATAATAAGTCCCAGTACTGGTTAGTAAGTGGGTGTTCTAATTTGCATATCAATTTCTTATTACATTGGAGAGTGAGACTTATGAAATCAGTATTCACTGAGTGCACTAAGAAAACAGTTGTGAGGTCTGAGAAGTTAAAGACTAAGCCTGGAAAAGGATGTCAACGTTAGCAGCTTTCATTCTTAGCAAGAAGTTTCACATTTATTCAAACTCCTGCATAAGCTAATGTTATATGGTTCAGTCAGCAACAATTTTGAAAATATTAGAATCCTGAGACTAATCTACTTGATTATTTATTTACTTTTTTTGAGACTAGGTCTCGCTATTTTTGCCCATGGAACTGCAGGCTCTCGTTGCTCAGGGTACCACAGACTCAAGGCATCCCCAGCCTTAGCTTCCCACGTAGCTGGGATTACAGGTGTGCACCACCACACCCAGCTATTTTTTTGGAACTAGGTCTCACTATGGGTCCCAGGCGGGACTCGAACTGTGATCCCTAGCCCTGGCCACTTCATAGGCTGAAGCTTACAGGCACTAGCCACCATGCCCAGCCTTACTTGATTACTTTTTCTGTGGTGAAGGAATAAAACACACAGAGCTTGTGCTTCTTAGGTGTATCTTCAGGTTTGATTAGTTGTGATCTGGGGGACAACCATGTGATATATGACAATGAAGGCTAATGGGAACTCTCTGGGAAGATGACTAGTGGATGTAATTCTCCTATGGAAAAGTACTAAACATTGTGTCAGCCTTCTTCCATCGATGCACAGGTAGCAGTGAGCAAATTCATTAACTGTCATGTTGGAAGGCAGATCATGGGAAAAGGATGTGGGATAGTTAAGTTTTAAATATGGTGGAAGAGAAGATGGGGTGAAATTAGAGACAGTGTCGAGGATACTATGCTTCTGGACTGTGGTAGAGGGAACCCTGAAAATCTGTTCCTTTAGGTAAGGGCTCTGGTACCCAAGAAATCTGAGGAACAATGTTTCGTTTTTGTTTTTGTACTTTCTTTTCTTAGGTAATGGTGGACTTTTAAAAAATGGAAAACAGGGTAATTTTAGGAGATAAATTAATCTCATCTGATATGGGTCCTAATTTTATCACTGACTTATGAATTAGACAAATCACTTTTCTGTGTGACATTTTCTTGCTATCTAAAAATGCAAATAATATCTTCTCAAAACTCACAGATGATATAAAAAGTAATGATAACATATACAAATTACTAGATATCATGGGTAAATATACAAATACTAGATATCATGGGTAAACATATCATAGTGTTTCAATGAAAAGTCTAGGACACGTTAAGCCAGTATTTTTGGTCATTTTGCTTATCAAGAACATTCCACATAAAGGCAGAATACCACTTACTATTTACTTTGGTAACTGTGGGCTTAAATACTACTGATATTCAAGTACCCAAAGAAATTACCGTTAAAAACTCAAACCACAGGAAAAAAACAATGCTTCCTCTCCCTTCTGCCTTTTCTGAGTTGTTGGACCTGAAGCAGTCCTGTGGAAAGGATCAAATCAGAGATGAACTGCTGCAGAGTTCATTGTAGGGGGCCTATTCTAACACATAGGGTCCTGAGGCAACACCATGGGGTTCCAAAGCTGCCACTGTTAGTTTCAGTTCAACAAGAAAATGTGAAAAATACAACTGTAGCAGAGAGTGGAGGAAATGGGGCTAAACCCAGTAGGATATGGAGCTAAAACCAAGGAAGACTTGTGATGATAGATCACAAACCAATTTCAAAAACATCTCAGACTGTAAGTTTCCCTTGAAAAAGGTGTAATTGTTCTCTTTTAAATGCTAAAGAATAGTATATGTTTTTAGGTAGCTATTGAGATGATTGAGAAATATGAATTGCCTGAGTATGAGTTCTGAATACTAATTATGCACTTTGGGAAAGTTGCTTCATCTTTCTCCATTTCTTCATCTGTAAAACAGGTGCTTTCTTGGGTTAATTTGCAAGATAACCTACATGGCACAAAGAATGAATTTATAAGTTCTAATCCTTATGCCAGTATGCACCTGTAGACTGTAAGAATTATGTAGTCATAGTTCCCAGATTAGGGTAGTATAAGTCTGCTCACAATCTCCTTTCTTCTTCCTTATCAGAGACAAAAATAGAAAGAGGTAGATCCACAGAGAAAAACACCCAAAAATCTGGATCTAGAGTCAGAGCAGGGTTTGAGTCCTGCTATCTCATTGAACATGGTACTTTCACTGAATCAGTTGACCTCTGTGAACTCTACTTTCTTCCCTGGGTGAAGAAGAAGAAGAGTTTTTTCCCTTGCACCCTAGTCTTAGGTACCAATCTTGATGTAAATAAACTCAACTTCTTCATTACTTTCCACATGAAATCTGGTCCCACCAGCCATATACTGACTTCCCCCATTCTGCCTATGATTCATAATGGTATAAAAATATCTCACCACACAGAGTATCCATAATTTCACTTAACAAAAATTTCGAGCAGATTCATCTTTTCTCATAATACCTTCTTCCTAGTCCTCAGTCATTGTCTTCCTTTTCTTCTTAAACTTTTCCCAGGGTGACTTTTAACCCAAATTCTTTTTCCCCTCACCTTTTTCATTATGTAGAAAAATATACTGCATTTGCAGCAAGCCTGACAACTAGCCTGTTGCTCTCTTCTTAATCACAACTGGCTGGTTCAAGTGTTTTCCTTAGAACCAATTCTCCTATCAATCTCAAAGAAGATACATTCCCCCCAATCATTATTCTTGAATTTTTAAACTTTTAAAATGCAAGGGGCTATTTTCCCAGGGAGATGTTGTTATTAGATGTTTCCATTTGCTCTTCTAGATTGGCTGCCCAACCCTTTCCCATACTGCTTTGCGTCCTGGGATTGTGACTTATGTTGTTTGCTTGTAGCCTTGGTTCTCTTGCCTCTGCTGTCTGGTTGGTATGACCAGTGGAGGCAGAAGTGGGAGATTGGAGGACCCGAGGAGAGTGAGTTCAGGACATTTATTCCCTTCATCATGCTAGGCCACTGCAGGTTGGCTGCATCCTCTACCAAAGATTGCACCCTCCTCTCAGTTGGTCCTTCTCCACATTGACTCTGTCCCTGTACCTTCAGGTCTATAGATGGTAGTAGTTCCTGCAGCCCCCATTGATGCTTCACTTTTTTCTTAAGGGTTGCTGTTACTTTGTCTACACTTCTGCATTTAGTCTCTTTATTAAACTTTTCTCAATTACACTTTTTGAGTGAGCATATCACTTGTTTTCAGACCCAGCAAACTAGCCATATAGTTGTTGGCCCCAGTCCTTCAAATATCATGATTTAGTAACCATTTCTGACCAGGACAAGGACACAAAGGTAAAAAAGATATTGAGTCACTTTTCCATGACTCAGTTCCAATGAAGGAACTAGGCTAGTAAACAGATGGTGACAATGGACCTGTGATAAGAGTGTGTTAACATTTTTGCTTTGATAGGACACAAGGGAGGGTTTCTTTACTCATTTGGGGAGTCTACCAGTAGAATGTTTTCTGAAGAGGCAAAGCTTGCGTTGATCATTGATGGATGAGAGGGAATGTGTGTGGTGGGTGGGGGAAGCTATAAAGGAGAGGAAAATGACTAGAACAGGGAACAGCATTGAAAACAATGCTAGAAGGAGGTCAGCTAAAGGATATTGGAGTACAGATGGCACTTGAGTGAGCTATAGAAGACAGGGCCAGTCAGCAAAGGACTCTCTGTCTGCCATGGAAGGAAGTTTCTCTTTATTGTGAACCTACTGGGGAGCCAGGGAATGGTTTTGTCTTTTAGAATGTTCTCTCCAGTTGCAATGTGGAGAATGGTCTAGAGAGTGGGATCCTGAAAGGAATGAAGATATTTTGGAGGCTAGCACAAAGGAATAGGTGAGAAATAGGAGCTTGGGCTGAGATAGCGGAAGAGTTGAGGGCATGATGAGGTCTAAAGGACTTGAGAAAAAGTAACTTTTTTACTACAGAATTTGAAGTCACTCTCATTTTTAACAGTGGATATAGGAAAATAGGCATGATAGAGGATCAGGAAGTTCTAACTGTTTATAGTCCAAACTAGGTTTGTACATTCTAGAGTTCACTATTCTATTATTGCTGTAAAAGATCAAATACATGTTATGACAATCTCGCCATTCAAATGAGTTAGGGAATCCAAACTTCCAATACACAGAGCTCTTCCTGTTCTGCTGGAAGGATGGTGGCTGCTTTTGTTCATCAAAGGAGAGGTCTAGGATTCAGGGTAGCAACAGAGTGTGGTGGGAGCAGAAGTTTTATTGAATAATAGTCTAGCTCAAAATAAGAGTTAAGAAAACGGAAACTGGAATTGTGTTTACCTTCCTGCTTCCTCCTACTCAAGTTCTGGTGGTGGTAGATGGTAGTGGTGGGGTATGAGACAGATTAAAAAAGGTTGGTAGAAATAGGATTTTGAATCAGTTTGCCTTTGGCTCCAAAGCTGTTGAAATGAAAATCAGAGTGCTCTCCTCACATCTTTTCTCTGTGTCCCCATTCCTAATGATAACTCCTATGGTGGGAGAGCATTTTCTTATCTTTTGTGGATTTCAAGATTCTCGCATTGGAAAATTGGGCATAGGTCCAACCAAGCTTTTACAGGTGGCTTAAGTCGTTATGGGCTCTGAACTCAGTAGAGTCCTTCAAGCTCACTGTCTCGACAATTCAAAATAAAGTACTTATTTTTTAGGTGCAAGAATTTATGTTTAAGGCTGGGTACAGTGCCTCGTGCCTGTAAGCTTCAGTCTATGAAGCAGTCTCCGGGACTAGGGATTGCAGTTTGAGTCCCGCCTGGGGGCTGTAGTGAGACCTGGTTCCAAAAAAACAGCTGGGTGTGGTGGCGTGCACCTGTAATCCCAGCTACCTGGGAAGCTGAGCCTGGGGATTGCTTGAGTCTGTGGTACCCCGGGCAGTGTGAGCCTGCGGTTACATGGGCAAAAATAGCGAGACCTAGTCTCAAAAAAAAAATTATGTTTGGAATTAGAACAATCAGGGTTTAATTAAATGCTGGTCCTGACTCTTGCTAGACACTTGTGAGCAATCTGGGGAAAGTTGCTTATTCCTTCTTAACCTAACTTTGTTAATTCATAAATTGAAACATCTATATTTATTTCATGAGATTCAAGGGAAAGTAAGTTAGCAGAAGTATATATCTATATCCTATATATAGATAGATATAGCTATCAGAGTAGGGGCTCAAAAGATGGCAACCTTTAATATTTGAACAGCCAAGTAAATATGGGGATAATCAAATTAGGTACTGCACTTGATCTTAGCCAAAAGGCCGAGAAACAGTTCAAATTAGGAATCCAGGTTGGGCCATTCCATACTCACCTAGGCTGGAGAGTATGGGAGCCTCAAGAACATTGCCTTAGGCTTGGGCTGGCTTCTGCCTTGAAGAATGATGAGTAACTGTGGAATGTTGACTGGTTCCTCTACAGCGAGGATTGTCCTGTGTCTAGTTTTGAACTGGACTGTCTGGTATTTGGACTGTCTGCCCAGGAAACCAACTAAGAAAACACTGGGATAAACATGTGGAAAAGAAGTTTCTCTAATTTGGTGAACCCTCCTTTTACAGTGTTATTCCATGACTTCATTAACTTTTGGGCTCACAGAAGCAAACACTAGCATTTATTTGGCTCTTAAATATGAATTTGATCCCAATGAATCTCTTCATTATTTATACATTTGCAAATTCATAGCAAGGCAGACCAGTTTTCTTTTTATGTAAGCTACCACTTACATTGGACTTTCTAGCATGTCATGTGCCCTTTCTACTTCCTTTCTGATAACAGAAGAAGCAACGCAGTATGAGCTAAAAGCAAGGATTCTAGAAGCAATCACTTGGTTTGAGTCGAGCTCCACTATTACAGGTTGTGTTACCTCAGGCGAATTATTCATCTTCCTGTGGCTTAGATCTCTCATGTGGACCATAGAGACTAATAAGATTGTTATGAGCATCACATGAGTCAATATATATATATAGCACGTTGAGCATATTTGAGTAATATTGCTGTACGTGTTTGTGCTAGGTACTCGTCTAGGTATTTTCCATCAACCCACATGACAATCTTCTTTGTAAGCATTGTTTTTATCCACATTTCATAGATGAGGAACCTGCAGCTTATTAAGGTAACTAGTGTGAGGTCACATAACTATCAAGTAGTAGAGTTGAAAATAAAACACAGGTTTATCTACCTCCAAAGTCCATGATCTTAACAACTGTTTTTCAGGCCAGGTATTGTGTTTTGGTTTTGTTTTTTCAGATATCTATATATATTTTTAAACATGTTCTCAAGCATAATTGGCAATTTTGTTGATGTTATCTGGCCTCCTTAAAAGAGGACCTCTTTTCTGTCATCTACAGATATGTGGACATTCAAAATGAATGTGATAATGAAGTAATTCCCAGAAAGCATATTTGTGGCAATCCCAGAAATAAACAGGTCCATTTGTTTCTAATTGTCTTTTGACTTATTACTTTAGATTTGGCTATCTCCTACCTTGACTCTAGCTGGTCTCAAAGTCTACCATGTTTTTTTTTTTTTTAATATATATAAATTTCACAACATTGTAATCCCCAGGGTTTACCCCCCCTCCCATTTACCCCCCACTTTCCCTCCTGCTCAAAGTTGTGCTCTTCAGTTTGGTGCTTAGCTTGTTTTAACTTTTCTCCAAGTCTTTTGTTGATTTTTTCACTGTATCCCTTATGTTAGTGAAGTCATTTGGTTTCTGTCTTTTTCTTCTTGACTTATTTCTGCTAATATGATTCCTTCTAAGTACATCCATGTTGTTATAAAATCGTCAAATTTGTCATTTTTAATTGATGAGTAATATTCCATTCTGTATATGTACCACATTTTTTTCATCCAGTCATCTGTTTTGGGGCATTTAGGTTGTCAAAGTCTACCATGTTTAACTCCTTCAAACCTATCCTCCAGGTAGTCATAGTTTTAGATTTATCAGGCTAAATAAGCTGATTATCATATTTTTGCTCTATATTACCCCCCTAAAATGGAAATCACCTTCCAGAAGTCTAGAGGAAGAGGCATAGTTTAGAGCAATCTGCTATAAGCAAAAGACTAATTAAAAAATCATAGAAAATATGACCACGCTATACATACCAAAACCAAAGATCAACATTGATACATATTATGAATTAAACTCTAAATTTTATTTGGATTTCACCAGTTTTTTCACTAATACCTTTTTATCATCACAAGACCCTTTACTCAGGGTACCACATCATATGTGGTTGTCAGATCTCCTTAGTCTCTTCTGGTCTCACACTTGTGGGGGAGGGAGGGTGACACACTACAGGTCTCTAGTAACAAAATTCCACCTCCCGAATGGGGGGACATGGATGAATTTTATTGTATTATTACTTGAAATCTTCAGTAAGGAAGATTTGTCCTTTTTTTTTTTAATTTGAATTGAATCATATATATCCATTTGGTTTGCTATTATCCTAAGTTAGAATAGCACTTTTTGTCACCAAATATACAAGTAGAATTGATTTTCCAGAAAAATGTATCCTGAAGATGCTTCTACTTCTAGGAGATGGATTTCAAACGACAGACAAAACCCAAGCCTGACTAGGTCACTTCCTTTGAATCATACATAGACCTGTATACTTGCGTATGAAAGAATAAGTGAATGACAGGCACAGGTGAGCCATAAAGATCATTAGCATTGTGAGAGAGAAAAGATGTTTAACTCTAACGTCAATCAAATAGCTGTATTTCTCCTTTTGGAATTCCTTAAGGCACATTAAAATTTTCCATAGTAGGACTGAGTGCCAAAGGGGAAGTTGATTCATTCACTTTTCCAAGGTGATACTAAATTATTCTCTCAAAATATGTTTGTTTGTTTTTTTTTAACAATTCAGCAGGCTTTACAATGTAGTTAAAAAAAATTGGAGATGGAGAGCAGTGCCTCTTTAAAATAGCAAGCCTACAGGAAAGTCTCAGGCCACCTGGGATCCTTAGATTTGTTTCATCTGCCAGAAGTCACAGCCATTATAGAGCAGAAGTAGCTTTTAGGCATTCTCATTGGTCTGCATCCAGGAGAAGGAGGGCCTTTGACTATAAAAGGAAGAAGTCAAAGGGGACTGTTCACTGCTCTGCTGTTCCGTGTGGTCTGAGGGCTGGTCTGGGAGAATGTTCTTCTAAGTTTTAGAGGCTCACCAGCTTTTCTGACAGTTGGAGGGGGTGGGGGGAAAAACAAAACTTTTTGTAGATCTCAAGGGGAATTTTAGTTAGCTACATATAGAAATGAAAAGTGAAGGAAAGAAGAGGCCAGGGTATCCAATAGAGGAACTTGAAAGAAGGGAAACCAATCTCTGGCGCAGACCAAAAATACCTCATAGGTCAGGGCAACTTCCTGAAATTATCAGACTGGTCTTGTCTTCCTCAAAACAAAACTTCTAGTTACTTTACACTCTGAAAGGAGTTCTTAAACTTGAGAACTTGATCTTGAAGTTGGAGATTGGTTTTCTCATGCTCAAATCTTATTTTATGAATCTACCTGCTTTTCACTGAATTCTACTTACCTTAAAAGCTGTCTCAGCAAAGGCACTTCCTGCTCTCTTGTTGAAGTTGTAGAAAACTCAAAAGAAATACAGGTTTCAAGTGTCTGTCTAAAGCAAAACCAGTAATCTAGCATAAAATCTACAAATGCTTTCCTTCTAACCTTTAGTCGGAATCCCAAAGTCTCTCCGATTGGATAGAAAGTTCTAATGGCAGAAAGTGAGAGGAATAACTCTTCTCTGCTTCAAAGACTAAAAGCTAGGGTGCCAAATCATGGAAAATTATGTAATTACTTGAATTACTTTCAGGGACATAGTAACTCAAAAACAACCTCTCTCTAGTGAAGAATAAAACAAAGTGAACCCGAAGCATCATGTAGTTTCTGAGTTGATGAGTTAAGGTCATAACTACATCTTGAAAGCTGTTTATTGATCTGAAGGTGACAGGCTGAAAGTCACCTATCTATATGTACAGGTGGGGGAAAAGTAATGCCTCACCTGGGCTCATCATTCAGTGAGATTCATTCACCTGGAAGCAATTTTCTGGTAGTTGAATGGCTAGAAGGTTCATTTGGCAATCTTCCAGATGGATGACCACAATCTGAGAATTGTGAGACTGTGAGCTTCTTGCACGACAAAGCCCTGGTTATAGGGAGAGGAAATGTGGAGAGATGGGTCCTGAAAGGAAGGTACAGGGACAACATTGGGTGACTACTGCTTCGTGCACCACCTGAGAACAGTGTTCTATAACTGAATTCTCACCTGTAACTGTCTCACTGACATTGAAACTGTTCAACTTTCAGGAATTTACCCAAGTGGTATATTCAGGACTTGACTTTTTCAAACAAGAACTTGGTTAAATTTTAAAGTGAATCCTAAAGGCTTAGTGCATGACGTCCAGCATCCCTGTATCTGTAAATTTTATCAACTACTTAAAAAAAAACTCCTACATACAACTTCACTTAAACTTCACTTCATCTACAAAATAACTCAGTAGATTGCTGAGCTAAGAAACCGGGCCTCAACTGCAAATAATGAAGATACTGAAAAGCTTACATCTCCTACTTAAAAAAAATGCAGGAAACAATTGTGTTGCCCTAATCAAAACACAGGAGAATCCAGACTCTGCATTTGGTGCTACCACATCAGGTTCTGGATGGCCACAGCTCTGGGTAGCAAATGAAGAAAGGATAAACTAGGAGGAGAGACCATTAAAACCATGACTGAAAAATCTTCTCAAATGCCAGCTTTCTTAGACCAGGATTCCCTGCTAACTCATTGCCTACAACCATTTTATCTGTGTGACATATCTAGGTTTTAGCCAGATGGACATTCAGCTTAATTTGTAGCAACTGAATTCAATTCAATACCAACCTCTGCTTACACTTATCTTAAAGTGTGTTGGGCTTTAGTTCTCAAACTACTCAAGCTTGACTGACTATTCCTTAGGGGATCACCTTCGCTTAATTGCTCAGTTGTGACAAAGTCACTTAAGTTCAAGTCTCGAGGTTTCTGCTTAATATTCTGTGTTTATCTACAGTTGGTCCACAGAAGTGACTACTTTCCTGGGAGACAGACTTTAACATTATGAATATCAAATCTGAAACTATGCTTAGTTAAACTTAAGTGCTTGTCTGAGTGCCTTACTAAATAGGCTAAGCAATGAAAGAGGGGAAAATAAGAAAATGGTGAAAGGTGAGACAACACAATGATGGAAATCAGAACCTGGTAAACTAACACCTGTGTGCCAGGAAGCAGCTACTTGGAGTTTGTTACAGATAAGCTCAGTGACTTGTGCCCCACCTCCACGAATCTACTAGATGAGAAGACTAGATGTGTTTTCAAGCACATGGTCTTTGAACCTGTTACATGCCAAGATTCTATAGAAACAAATTGGTTCTGGGAGCAGCAAGGAGCATTTTAAGAAAACTCTAACCTGGTGTCCAAAGGACATTCACTGTTGAACAATGTCTACATACTAGAGATGGTCACTCTTAAAAAAAACTGGTATCCCTGTAAGTGACAGCCTAGGAAGCCACGGCTGGGGCCAGGGATCACAGTTTGAGTCTCACCAGGGGCACGTAGAGAAAACTCCTCCCCAAGAAATAGCTGGGTGTGGTGGCGCATGCCTGTAACACTAGCTACCTGGGAAGCTGAGGCTGGGGATCGCTTGAGTCTGTGGTACCCCGGGCAAGGAGAGTCTGTGGTTCCAGGGGCAAAACTAGCAGATCTAGTCTCAAAAAACAAAGTACTCAAAATAAGACACTTAAAGTTAAAAAAACAAACAAACTTGTATCCATTCAGGAAGAAGCACTGTTTGTGTGTGATTGGTGGGTTCACAGGCTGCCCTTGGTGACCCATTCTTACCCATTCTTACTTACGGGAAATCTTAAGCCTAGCAGAGCTGACCACACGCTGGGTCTTACTGTTAAGCCTAAGGTCTTAAACTGGATGGAATGGACCTGGAGAAAATCCTTAGTCTAGAGCAGGAAGCTTGGGTCTTCCTTATGGTTCAACTATTTTTGATGTATAAAGTAGTTACTTAACAGCCTGTAGGTTGAATGAGTTAACCAGGCTTTTTAAACCATTAGTCTCCGGCTACCACCTGTACCCAATGCAGGGGGCAGTGGGAGACTGGGTGTAGGAAATGCACACTAGTAATGGTAGACATCTGGGTCCAAAGAGCAAGTGTGTGCACATGTAAATATGCACACTTGAGCCTAGAAGCACTAGAAGTGGAGTGGCAGCAGTTGCGCTGTTCATCCTTGTGCTGTCAACTACAGGTGAATGCTATACAGAACCGATTGAAGACTCATGGTGGGCTGGGAGGCTTTTGTCTGCCTCCTACTACTTGCAACCTAGCTTTTGCTTGCCTGCCGGCCATACAACTGGCCCACCTTTCTAACCTGGGATGCCTGTGTGTCTGGTCCCCAGAAAGCATTAAAGCCTGTAAAATCCACCGAGGACTCCAGGACTGTCAAATCAATGATACCAAACTTGCCCTGGGTGTGCCTGAACTACACAGCCCTTCTGGGCATCTGACACTCGTGGCTGGTGTCAATTCCTCAGGAGAAACCACTATAAAAGCCTGTAGGTGAGTGCTTTGGTGGCCAGAAACTATCAAGATCAGTTTCCTTTTTCCAGCTGTCAAAATAGAACTACAATGAGACCAAATTTTTTGTAACAATCAAAGCTTCTGAAGCTTATCTTCTGTGGAACTGGTCTGAAGACCGCTGTAGTCAACACCCAAAATACTTGAGTTCACCGTAGATCTAGGGCACATAGTGAGGGGAGGGGGTAGTGGGGAAAGTGGGCTCAAAATGGGAGGAAAGAGCATATGGGAAGGGTGGTAATGGGCCATGGGTGCTATGGTGGTGGGAAAACTGAGAATTACTCCTGAGAGAAACCAACTACTATACAAGAACTATGCAAGAAAACAGTCAACACATAGTATATGCAAGAAAACAGTCAACACATAGTACACTGTTGAGTGCTAGGAACTGACTGCCAGCTGTGCTTAATGGCAACTCCCCATAGCAAAGGGGGGGGGTTGCTGACTGGCAATTGAAATGCTTTCAAGTTGGCTTTTTCTTTGAAACAACTTGAATAAAAGCTGAAATTAGACTTCAGTATGGCATCAACTTTTTATAACACCCTCTGTATCTAACCCGGATCAACTTATATGTGATAACCATAACATATTCTAAAATACGAAGTGTGATGGGAAAGAAGACTTTCTTTAGTTATAGGAAAAACCCTCTAGATGACAACATGTGAGTTGCTTCCTTGACGTGAAAACTAGGTGGAAATAAACCTTGATGTGAAAACTAGGTGGAAATAAACCAAATTTTGCAATGGTGGGGTTACTTTGGAAAATCCAAAATAGCTAGTCACATGTGGACTGAAATACTGTCTGCTGTTTCAAAATGTCTTCATCCTGTCAGAGATGCCTCAAGAGTTTTGAACCACTGGTTCTAACTCATTAGAATCAGTTAACACTACGTGGAAATCTGGAGTGAAAAAGCTGCCCCAAAATCCTCAGAATGAGCCCCTATCCTGTTTTTCCACAGGAAGGACTGTGGGAATGACCTGACTGCATTCGACTGGTGTATGTTGGGATAAGTCACTTTGCCTGCCCCTATGGAGGCATATCTTTTGTTTCATGAACTGACCAAAATTAGCAATTTAAGTCCAATACCCTTTGTTCCTCCTTACTGTTAAAACCTCATGATTAACTGTTAATTGGCTTCAACCTATAAAACTACCTCTAGTGAAGCTCTGTACCCCTTTGAGATAACGCTGATGGCAGAAATGAATGTCTGGTTGCTGAGAACTAAGCCTCCTGGGAAAGTCGAACTCCTGGACTAGTTAAGAAGGCCTGGCACATCCTCAGACCTGGAAATGAGACTCCACATGTCCTCAACATTCCTTCTCAAAGTATCAAGTGCCATTTGGGGAGTCAGTTCTATTGGGGTGCTAACTCCTTGCTGTGTTACTATCTTTTGCAATAAATTAGTCCATGTGAAGACAATCTTGTGGTTCAGCATTTCTCTTTAAATAGAGACCCAGTTTGTCTACTTCAAACTGAAACTATGGAGCTTCATAGATGAAGATGAAGGGACTGTTCTGTAGTTGCTAAGGAATACTATATTTTTTAATGAACCCAACTGCTAAAATCAACATGCTTCATCTCAATGTAAATGTTACAAATTAATGTTCTCTTTCTTTATGAAAAAACCATTGCGGGGAGGAGGGAAACACAATTGTTTAGTAGCAGCACTAGGCTTCTAATAAAATGGGTAGCCAAGAGAACCATAGGCTTCTTTATGTATCTTAAACATAAACTGAAGGTGGAAGTTGTCAGAAATGGGATCTTGGTCTCATGGGATCTTGGTCTCACAGGCACGGGATCTTGGTCTCACAGGCATGGAGTCTGAGTTTGGTTCTGAAAAGCTTAATAACTATCCTTCTAAGCTTTGAGTTTGTTTCACAGTAATGATTTATCTCAACAGTGACCACTGACCTTTCTGAAGGTGTTAGAATTTTCGAAGGGATGTTTAGATGGTATCTTCAGTTACTGCCTAAAAGGTATCTGACAATACCCATTGTCATTGGCTGGACTTTAACTGCCAGGTAGGAGATATTGGCTATCGTGTAAGCCAATCTTGTAATCTGGTTCTCTGAAACCAAGTTCTCATCTCAAACTCAATTGTTGGAAAGCTTCTAGAAGAGTTTATAAATTCTTCTAGAGAACTTGCTCTAGACTCTAATAATACTGAAAAGATGTCACCTTGCACATGCCTGGCAATATCTTTGATTACCGGGAATAAGATGTTGCTTATATTGGCATTTTATTTCAAGTGTTACAGCAGCCCCATTAAAATAGAGTTCTAACTCTATCAAATCATTTCAACACATAATATAAAAACCATATTTAAAACTAAAGCTTAAATATTGGGAATCAAAAGTTGATCTGCTTTCTACTCTGAACAGCGTGTCTGATGCCTAAGGGCCAGTGGTGTTTAGTAGCACAATTAAGTAGCACCAGGCTTCTAATAAAATGGGTAGCGAAAAGAATCATAGACTTTATCTTAAACATAAACTGAAGATGGAGGTTGTCAGAAACTTGTTACATTAAACTTAACTTTGTACTGGTATCCTCTTGCATGTCTCTGGCCTTCTAATTAGAAGTTCTAAAATCACTCACTCTCAGTTGAGTACCAGTGGAAGGGAAATTTCCAAGAACCAGAACATTGTCACTAAACTTACTTGGGCTTGATCAGAATGTTCATTCCTGTTCTGACCCAGTGACGGGACCACCTCGCTCACCCTTAGCAATACCTTACTGTTGGCATTCCTTGTTATGGAATTGACTCTGCTACATGTACCCAAAGCAGGCTTCCATTGCCTGACTGGACTTAGTGTTTAGACTATGTTCTGAGTCTTAATAGAGATAAGGTAGAAGGTAAATGTTTTTACAGGGTCTCTTCCCACCCTCCAGCTCTTCTGAAAACATACCAAAACCAAAGTCTCATGGTGGGAAGAACCATCTGTTACTCAAATTAAGCTTTAAGTCTGCTGTTCAGAGACCTTAAGGAGACTGGTAAGCCAAGAGAATATAGACTTCCTAGGTGGCTTCTTAGAACCTGGGCTAATACTGTGTGAAAGAACCTATGCAAATAGTTCTGGAAATGAATTAAAGCTTCCTTTAGAGTACCGAGGAATCTCAAACACTTCCTCAGTACTTTCTTTGTTAACTGATTAAGTCTGAATTGGAATTCATAGCAGCTGTGCTGACTCCCCTAGGAGTTTTCACCAGAGAATTCTAAAATTACTTTTAGAATTCCTTGGGTTTGGGGAGCAGGAGGGTGAAGAGAAAATGCTTCCCTGAGTTTAGAGCTGCATCTGAGAAGCATAAGACTCAGTTCCAAGCTCAAGCTGGGCTGTAGAATGAACAACTCTTTAGGTGACCCAGAACACTGCAGGTTACCAGTCTCTAGTATTAGAGCTTGTCAGTTTCTGGCCCATACCAACAACAAGCAGCTCTTTGAGGTAATGGGCCCAGAACTTGGTGTTCCTTTCTGGTGCTATCAGGCCAGCCCAGCTCAGGCTTTGCCAAGTTTCTTGGCTTCTCTAAAACTTTAAGGTTTTTACTTTGAGGGTCATTAACTGGATACCTCTCTGAGGGCATGTCCAGTTTGAGCAAGTCAGAGCACGACTGAGTGCAGGAGTGCAGCAGCCCTGTCCAAGGCAGTTCATCTGAGCCAGTCGCTCAGTCCAGTGAGCAAGCATGTTCCCGAGCTGACCTGGCTCCTCCCCTGCCTTCTACCCTTATTCCAGGGTCCCCTACCTATCGGATTTGAACAGTTTTCAACCCTACTGCTGTCAAAGGATCCAATTGGCTTATAGCTCACACCTGACAGGACCACTTCACGATTCAGGCACCCAACCCATAGGTCTCTTTACTGCCTGCAGCTGGAGGAGCCCACAGTATGAGAGCTTGTGTTGTGGGGCCCCAGGGACTGTGTCCCAGGCAGGGCTGGTAAGAGAAAATTACCCGCCATCAGTGCTGGCTTCTGTCTGCAACCTGAGCCCCAAGGGGACCACTAGTGATGGCCAGTAAATGCTCCCATTCACTGCCACTTGCACTGCTGGCAAGTAGTGTTTTGGGACTGAGCCCAGGGGTGGTGTCCTGGTTTCAGCACTGTCTCTGGAAAGTACTAGAAATTAGGAACTTGAAATGGAAGGAAATGTGGACCCAGGCAGAACTCAACAACCTGGGCAGGTGAAGTTGCAAGCCCAGAGGGTAGACTACCCAAAAGTCCTGCTGATCTCCACTTCTGGTGAGAAGAGCAGGCCCAAGGGACTCCTGTAATACAGACTACTTGAGTCTGTGAAGGCATCCTAAGCTCAATCACCAAATAGGGTAATTAAGAGTAGAGTTCACCTGAACCACCTCCAATAGGTAAATCTGTGGGAGGAACTCCAGGGCACTGCCCCTCACCTAAAGGGTTCTTACCCTCCATCTTCCAGACTACATAACAAAACTTGCTGCAATTGGACACCTCTCTCGCTCACTGACTTGGACTGACAAAGTACTCAGATTTAGAAGACTCTTGTGGGAAGTGGCACTTCAACAGCCACATCTTCTCGTCCTCTTTTGGCCACAGGTTGCAGACCACACTGCCTAGCCTGAGGCTCCTGAAAGATTCTACTCTTCTGACCCCTATGGTGGGGCTCCTGCTGTAGCCACCAACACCCACGTTCTTAAGCTGGTGGACAGGTAGGTGAAGAACACCTAGAGTTTTGACTGATGAACAGTGTCAGTTGTATAACATACCTGCATAAAACGTTATAACTAGACCAATTGCAGTTATTGTCTGTCAGTTAAAGAACTTTTGAGAAAAAGCTTGAAGCAACTTTTCAAATATGCAAAGTATTGATAATTTGCCATATATACAATAAAACCCCATGACCTGTTTCATAACTGCAAGTCTCTCTAACATTGATCCCTGCGCCCCCCATCTCTGGCAATGACCAGTCAGGCCTCAACACCGATGGTGTTTGACTCCATGTGTGAAATCATGCGGCATGTTTTTTGACTTAGTTCTGCATAGTGTCTGCAGGTGTCATCCATGTTAATGGTAGGGTTTTCTGATTTTAAGAATCTGAGTTATGGTTACTTGTATAAATACCCAGAAGTGGGGTTGCTGCATCACTTCATCTAACGACCTGTTTTAATATATATATATGTTGTGATATGTAACGACTAAAATGAACAGTCAATGCTGTTAGGACCTTCCATATTTTACATAGTGGCTGTACCCAGCAACAACAAATCACAAGATCTTTCTCCACATCCTGGCCAATGCTTATTTTTGGATTGTTAATATGACCAGATACTAGATTAATCTTCGCTGCATTTTCTATTTCTGCTATTGGGCATCTCTTTATGTTCTTGACTATCTGCCTCTGGGAAAATGTTTTCAAATCTCTACCAACTTCTACTGAGTTGTGCAAGATTTTTCTCTATATCACATAGTTGGCAAATACTTCCTCATCTGGTAGTTTGTCTCCATTTTGATAGCCTCTGCTATAGATACCTGATTTACAGTTCCAGTTCTTTTTATTGCTTCTGGGACTAAGACCCCCAAAACCAAGAGTCAGCACCCCAAAATAAGAGAAATGAACCCCCAAAACCTGAAATAGAAAAAAATCCCACCCCCCAAAACAAGCATTACTTACACAAAAACAAGCATTGCTTAGACATGGTCCAGGAGCTTTTTGTCCACACTTTCACCACAAATTAGGTCTCAGTTACATCTTTAATCCATTTTTAGTTTATGGATTAAACTAAAGAGATCGAGTTTCATTCCTCTAATTGGTCATCCAGTTTTCCTAGTACTTACTGAGCATATCGTCCTTTCTCCATTGTGTATTTCCGGCTCCTGTTATAAATACCCGGATCATTTCTCTGAATAGTTAGTCCTGTTTCATTAACCTGTCTATTTCATCAGGACCATTCTCAGTAACAGTCCGAAACCATGGCCTGAGTTCTCCAATGCGTGAAGATTGCTTTCACATTGCGGGTGGGAAGAAGGACTGCTTTCACTTCTGAGTATAGTTACCTTAATTTCTGAGAAGTCACCATTTGTATAAGTAGTGCTTGATTTGTGTTTTCTTAAAGATAAAAATTCTAAACAGTTTTAGAACATCTACTGTTATTCCCAAGCTAAGTCTTGGTCACTGCTCCTGTCACAAATGTCGAGTTTTTACAAGCCAACTTCTGTCTTGAGCTAATGCAATATGACTAACAGAAATTGAAGACACTGGTCAGGCATGTGAATGAAGGCAATTCTTACATGTTCTTAACAGTTCTTATCCTCTGAAACAGAACCACCTTTGATAGCACCTTACTCCCCAGCAAGAAACCTAAGCATGGGGAAATGATACCTGTTTTGCCTCAACACTTTGTAGGTTGAGAAACTTAAGCTGCTGTATTCCTGAATGTTAAATAACCCAGTATATCACCTCGACTAAGTAATGCAAGCAGATGAAGTCTCCAACAGTTGAAGAATCTACAACACTTGAGTAAATGGGTAATGACCCTATCCAGTAAGTGTCCTTACTTAACCTAAAATCATAACCATGATCTATAGGTTGTACTTGCCCTTTACAAACCTGAAAGCTTGTTTAACAGGCTTGTTTGCATTTATGGTCAGGTACACAGTAAAATGCCAGTTTTTGCAATTTGGTCACACTTGCCATGTCTGATCAGTTCTCTGGGGAAAACTAAAATTTGGCAGTTCGGAGACTTTATGAAGTGCTAGAAACACTTTCTCTCCATACATTCACTGTTGAAATTGAATGTATTTTACAATGTTTCTCTTGAAGGTTCTTAAATTTTCACAGGGGTGAGGATAACAAACTTAAGACTAATGAACTGATGCCATGGGCACTGCAAAGTAACCTGTGCAATGCTAGTATTCTGAACAATGCTTGACATCCTCTCAGGATGAGGAAACCAGGTTCATCTATTTGGTGTACTTAGTATAGTACACCACATTTTCCATGCTGCTTCTGGTCATGTTTCAAATGGCTTCTAGATACTTTGCTCTTGTCGTCAATTCAAAGTGGTGGTTAATATCCTGGATCTGTGGTACAGGGCCCCATAGGGTTTCTTCAGCATTCTCGATCTATTTTCATGTTCACACTAGCTACTCTTATAAGTCCCTTATCCCTACCTCTTGCTCTGTTTGAGTTGAAATTCCTATCCTTAATTCACTTTACTACCTCACATCAAACTCTAGGTATGTACCAGTGGTTCTTAGGATTAACTCCTAGTCCATAAAGACAGGGAATCATAGCATCAGTAAGGCTTTACACCAAGGTTCTGATGCTTATGCTACTTTGCTTAGTACTTGCCTTCTAGGGTATTCCTTTCAAAGAGAAATGCTTGGAGGCTGTTACTTCCTCAATCGCTCAACCTAAAAAATTCACATCAGGTTCTCAAGTATATCTAACTTGTCCCCACTTCATCTAGTTCTGCTTCTCAGGCCTGATTCATGGTCCGCATAGCCCAAATGTATCCATGCATGAAAATACTCTGGTCAAACTCATAACTTTTGTAGTACATTGTTATAACTGTCCTTTCTTGCTATGCTTAACTTGCCAATTTATCATAAGAAAAAAACAGGTACTGACCTCTTAATACTACATGGCTTCAGGCATCCATTGGAACATACGCTTGGAGAGATTACTAAATCATTTAACATGCCTATTACACAACTCCATGTAATGCTTAGTACTAGGTGTAATTTAAATAGAAACTTGATTTTCTAAAATTAGAACTAGTAAGGTAGATGTCATTCCTGCCTTACTCAACAGGAAGCTATATAAAGGGAAAATCATTTCCTGTATCAAAGTCGTATCTGCTTACACTGTTGTGTACATCGATTGAAATGTTAATTGTGAGTGACAAGGAACTTCCACAACTATGGAACTCTTGGCTTTTCGTGTGGCAAGATGACTGGCTGGCTAAATGTCGTGAGCCTAGTCATGGATTATTTGCATAAGCCCAAATGACTACATAGAGAAACAAAAGGGTGGAGTGAATTCATCATAACTTTCAACATAATCTTGCTAGGTCTCTTGATGGTTTAATTCCATCTAATAGACAGCTGGAATGATCTAATAAAATCAAACCAGTAAAGAACTGCTTGTCGCACATGATTAACTGTATGTACTTACGTAGAGGAACTAATAACATTCATAATTCACTTAACAGAACACCTGATGCAGTGAAGCAATCAATACCTGCCACCTGATAAACTAGAACTGATGGAGAAATCTTATCCTGTGGCATTACACATTCGTTTCTACTGACTTGGAAAAGCATTTAAGAACTGGCCTACTGCCAGACATGTGACTCAAACTCATCAGTTCTAGATACCAACCTTTATGCTTAGACAACTGCCAAAGTCTTCTAAGTGAACTTGATTTGAACGCTAAGCCTTGTCTACAACTAGATGACTGGTTTGCAGGAAGAGATTATGGGATGGTGGTAGAAACACCTCATCCCTAGTTCTTCTCAACTGCTTCTCTACTTAAGGATGAGTGGTTACCACCTTGCACTTTGTTTTTACAAATAATTAAAACCCATTTTATCGCTCATTGACCTTATCTTCCTCTACAACTTGCTTGTTCAACTCTTCCCACTTCAGTTTAAGGTCTATACCTTAAGCACTGATGTTACCCCTCTTCTACCCTTCTCATGTTCTAAATGCTGCGTTGAATTCCTTGTTTCTCTTTACCCCCAACCCTGTAAAATCTTGTAGTTCAATTTGTACCTTTCTGACAAACCCATTCCCTGTGAATGGAAGTACCTACTTTTTCCTTACACTGGAAAAGCAGTTGGCTGAAGTAAAGACTATGGTAGATTCATGACTTCTAAACACTACTGTCCTCTGAAAGTATGAAATTGAGGTGTCATTTAAGACTAAATGTTTCCCTGTATCAAGAGCACTGTGGTTTAAGTTATTGCCCCCTTAAAGTGGGAATACCCACTTTCAGCCCCAATCTTCCAGGCAACTCAGCAAGTCATGATTGCATAAAACTTTTTTTTCCTATGGTCACTAAGCACCCCCTGTTGGAAGATATGCTTACAGCACTAACTGATGGTGCCGTATAAGTGCTTACATCGTGAACCCACTGACTCCCAACACGTTGTTCTAGCCCTTGACACGGAGCCAAGGCTCTACAAACATGAGGTCATGAATTTGAACACTGCTAGGTCACCCGCTAGGTCACCTCCTGTTACCTTAACTTTTATACATATTGGCCAGTCTCACTGTCTGGGTCCTTTGTAGCCCTGAGCATCATTCCAAAGTGATGACTTTGGAGTACTACCACCCCTTCCCACCAAAGACCAGTTCTCATCTCCTAAAGATGAGACTGGGGGGAACTGGGAGGATCTACTTTAGACTAATGGGAGCCCAGCATACTAGCTTGATCAGTCTTCAAAAAACCATTTTTTTTTTTTTTTTGCTCAATAACTTGCAGGTGGAAGGTTTAGACTAGAATTAACTGGTGAAAGGAGTAAAATGGGTAACTTCTGAATAGCCATATTTCTAAAAATTCTGTAAGAATGGTGTACTCCACTACTCAGTGACCCAAAAAGAAACTTGTTTACAGTGCAGCGGTGGAACTGGAAGGAACTAATGCTAGCCAAAACTAGTCAGAAAAATTCTGGATGGTCTCATATGGAATATACAGAAATTTCACAAGTAAAAGTTAAAACTGGCAAGCTAATAAGACAACTGAAGCACATATCAAGGGAGGTGGGAGGGCAAAACTGGGAGGAAAAGGGCATAGGGATTAAGGTGGTGGCTTATGGATGATACAGTGGTGGGAGAACTTACAGCAATGTAAAATAAAAACTTGAAAACCAAATCATATTAAATAGTTAACTTTCATCTTTTTTCTACCTCTCCAATGGAGAGTAGTCTCAGGCATGCTAATCATAATGGAAGACTTTATCAGTTTACAGCTTTCACTTAAATTGGTTGAGTCATTAGTACTTACCACTCATCCCTTCCCTTAACTTAATTCTGAAAAGCGGTGGTTCTTTCCACTAGATAAGTGTATTGCTGACCTGAAATTTCTAGACAGATCTTTTGAGAGCAAAATTTAAATTCATAGATATTTGGTCCCACAAATGGACAGTATCAAGAATTGAAATTCCATAACTTTCCAACTACATACCTTAACAGCATTCTTTCAAGAATTAATGTTATCTTGAAACTGCTGCTTATTTTGATGAGAGTATTCGAAGGCTACTAGCTTTGGAGACAGGGAGAATAGGATGTCCCTTATTTGTTCATGCAATTACATCATTCCGTTATGTTAAAACACCCATGGGAGGAAGACTGTAAACAAATGGCATCCAGCTATAGGACTTACACATTTTGGTTTAACTCATAAAGCTAACATTTGAGACAAAACAAAAATTGAACTGAAGTTGTTCACTGAGATGTTACCTCTTTTGGTATGAAGCTATTATGGTAGCCTTAAGAATGTACATACATTCTAGATGTATGTCTTAGGGGGCACATGTATGAACTTTACAACATTCAAATGGATTAGTAAAATATGTACATACCTGAAACCTACATAGTATTGAGTCAGTTACTTGAAAACAGTTTTTTGAAGGTGAAATAATATGTATCTCCCCATGGCTATAAATCAAAGAGAAAACAGTCATTCTTGGAAATTGCCAATTTTTTTTTTTAAAAAGATGGTTTTCTTACAACCCTGGTATACAAAAGTGGTATGATTCTATACTCGTCATATAGTAACTGGTGTAAATCAATGTAAACCTTGATTTAAAATGTACAAACTTAAATGAGAGGAAAACGAACTGGAAGTTGAGCTGAATAACAGTCCTTATGGCTGGGAATTTCAGATTGGATAGGGATTAGTTTTAAAGTAGATTAAAGCAGAATTCTCCACTTCAATTAAACTTTCCTAAATATTGACAAGCCATTTTTCTATTCTAAAGAGAAAAAATTAAAAAGCACACTAACAGGAAGTTGGGAGATATCATTGTACCAACTCTTGTGCATATTTGAATTTTTCAAAGTAAAAACTGGAGAAACTTGGATTCCCAAATCTGTAAACCTAATTCTAGTGGTAGCTACCTTTGGCATGCATTTTTCTCAAGTTCCTCTTAAGTAACTATGCCAACAGGTGACTTGAAGAGTTAGCCATTTTCCTTTCCTACCATGATGCCCCCCAGTTGGCACTGTTCTTTAGTGCAGTTAGTTCTAGTTGAATTAAACTGATTAATAATGTACACAAATGAGGCTTCAAGTCATGAGTATACTCCCTGAAAACAGGCTATTCCTAAACCCTTAAATACAAATACTTAAATGCTGGTCTTCGATTGAACGAACAGTCAGAACATGACAAGGTGAAATACTTAATTAGAACAAAGACTTGGTGGCCTGGACTAAGTTTAGTTCCGGTTGTACCATTTTATGGTTGTAAAAGTCATTGACAATGGGTTATAAGTCTGTTTAGGTATTCGATTATTTGGAAGAGATGACATCTTACACAGGGTTAGGAAATTTTTCCTTTCAGGAAATGAGAAGGTCCTTGACCTGGCACAAAAAAACAAATGATAAGTCTACAAACACAGATGTGCAAGATGAGATTCTGATAGTACGGCCTGGGTATGGTGATCAGAAAGATGACCTAATGATGCAGGCTCTAATTGAGTCTGCACTGATGGGAATCCTTATTCCACAGTTCAGAAAGCATAGAGCTAAAGTCCCATCACCTTTCAATTGATCTCAGCTAACTCCCTCATGGAAAGTGCTCATAGCATGGCTTAGGTAAGCTAGGGGAGACTGCTCAGGACAAAACCCAAGCCCTCCTGGGGCTTAGAGACTAAGATCTGTATTACACACATCAATATTACCCACTCAGCTGTACCTTACCAGGTAGGAAGCTCTGCTCAAAGAGTGCTATTTAACTGGAAAACATGTCTTTGAAGATGAAGAAGTCTTTAGAAAAAGTACCATTATTTCAGAATTCTGCACACCAGGAAAAGTAAAGTTCAAATCTCTTAGCATGAATCTCTCCAAATCTCTTACCACTGCTAGTAGACAAACAATTGAGCTGCTTGGCTTTTCAATGTCTGGTTTTTCCCATCTTTTCTAGATGAAGCTTTCTGGCTATTACTCGGCATCTAGAATCCACTCAATGGTAGATCTTAGGGTTTTAACAGATCAAAAACCAAAACTTAGCAAAATCAGATCTATTGGCTCTATGCTGACCTCTATCAAATCTTGGTGACCCCTTTCTCTTCTGCCCATGTTCTAAGCCCCCATGTTGAATACCCATCCAGAACTAGATCCCCACTATATGCTCAAATCCTTCAGGACTAGTATTTACTAGGCAACCTGCTGGAAATAGTGACTTTTGAATCAGCTTGCAGGTGTAGCAACACATACAAAAAAATCTTGGCATAACTTTTTTGAGCTCTACCATGAATTCTGATATGGATACACTGCTTTTCTGAAATTTTAACCTATAAAACAGGGTAAGGGTGTGACAAGAGCTATACTCAAGTACTCAAAACTGGAGCATCCTTGGTTTCCCTTAGTGGGATTGAAGGTCAGGAAAATATGGTAAATGTATAAACTCATAAATGACTGTCCTCATGTACCCTGAGTCAGTTACAAGAACTCTACGATGCTGAGGTATTTGATCAAAATAGCGGGTATATGTTCCAAGAGGCATGCCACAAGCACCATTTTGGGGCCTTCCCCATGCTTGCCTACAAAACACCATGACTAGGTTGCTTCGATATTGGGTTTTCGCTTAACTGCATCTGAAGATGCCAAATTGGGTTGGTTTTCTCTCCTTTCGGTTCTGATGAGTGATGTGCAGGTGTAATGTAAACTCTGAAAGTCCTGCAGACTTGGGCAAACACAAAGTGCTGGCAGGGATGGCAAAAATGAATGCTTTTACACTGCTGGTGAGAATGCTAACTGGTCCAGCCACTAAGAAAAGCTGTGGGGAGAACCATCAAATCACTGAAAATGTAACTATTTCATCTAGCAATTTCATTTCTCTATTCAAAGGATACCAAAACACTAATTCAAAAGGAAACATATATTTCTGTTCTGAGACTAGGTCTCCCTATTTGCCCCTGGAATAGCAGGCTTACTTGCCCAGGGTACCACGGACTCAAGCAATCCCCAGCCTCAGTTTCCCAGGTAGCTGGGATTATAGGCGTGTGCCACCATGCCCAGCTATATTTTTGGAACTAGGTCTCGCTATGGGCCCCAGGCGGGACTCAAACCGCGATCCCTAGCCCCAGCAGCTTCATAGGCTGAAGCTTGCAGGCACAAGCCACCATACCTGGCAGGAAACATGTATTTCTGTATTAGTTGTAACACTACATACAATAGCCAGAATAACACTATTGTACAATAGCCAGAAACAATCCAAATATCCTAAAATGGATGAAAGGATCAGAAAGTTATATATGTACACAACGGAGTATTAGTCGGCAATCAAAAATGATAAACATGATGCATTTGTGGTAACATGGATAGACCTAGAAGGAATTGATACTGGCAAAAGTAAGCCAGAAAGAAATACTGTATGATCTCCCTTATATGTGGGATAACAAAGACAAGAAAAATTTTAAAACAAACTGACAGCAGAACTAAAACTTGAAGAGGGAAAATGGGCATGGGTGATAGGGATGGCTGTTCCTGGGTTACAGGGTGGTCAGAGAACCTGGGGTATACAATGATAAAAAATATGTAATTAATAAAAAAATTTGAAACTTACTGCATAAATTAGGAAGATGGCCTAAAACTGAAAGCTCTTGGGTGGGGGGAAGTTCCCCCAAACCCTTCTGGTAAAGCATTTTCAAGACAGGCGCTAGGTAAGGAAAATGGAATCAGTTGCCCTCCGGGGCCTTGTCTTAACCTACAGGGTAAGGGTGTGACAAGAGCTATACTCATGTACTCAAAACTTGGAGCATCCTTGGGGTTTCCCTTAGTGGGATTGAAGGTCAGGAAAATATGGTAAATGTAAACTCATAAGTGACTGTCCTCATGTACCCTGAGTCATTTACAGGAACTCTACGATGCTCAGAGGTATTTGATCAAAATGGCGGGTATATGTTCCAAGAGGCATGCCACAAGCACCATTTTGAGGCCTTCCCCATGCCTGCCTACTTAACACCATGACTAGGTTGCTTCGATATTGTAACAAGTAGTAACAATGCCTGGATGGATGCATCTTTACTCTTATGGGGAAAGACAGGATGGGACTCCTAGACTAAAACTGAAAGTCACAAAGCATTGACTACATGGGAACTGGGGAGAACTGAGGTTGTGCCACTGATTTGGTGCCCAGGTGAGGTAGAATTCAGGAATAGGGAAAGTCAAAAGTAAGACAAATACTCATAGGTAAAAATATTGAATTCAATGAAAGAGTTTAATGGCTTCCAGAAAGAAGAGTAAGGGAGAATGAATTGGGGAAAGAGGCAGGGGGAGTATGGGCATGGGTGATAGGAGGTTGAGTAGAACCACCCTGTGCACATACAGAACAAAAATGTAGCAAAAACAGAAAAAAAAAGGAATGGGGAATAGCATGACCAAGGAATCTTTGTACCTGTTTAGCCATGGCATTGCTGGAAGCACTAACACATAGCAGCACCTCTTCAGATCCCATGGATGACTGAATTGTACTGTTAGCCTAAAACCCCTTCTGTGTTCTATCCTTGTTCCTTTCATTGGAGGGGAAGGAAGGAAGGAGTTTGGAGTATAATTGGCGGAGTATAACTTCTAGCATGGGAATTACCCCAGTAGTAACTGTTGGGTCAAATAAAAGGAACACTTCTCTTGTAACATCTTAAACAGTTTTAACTCATCTGGTCCTTGAATAAAGGACAAAGTTACTATCAAGAGTTTCCTGAAATACAGGAAAGTAGTGAGTGGCATTATCAGTGTGAACCTGGCTATTTTGCTTGTCAACGTCAGACTGGACTATCAGTTTCCACAAAAAAATTCATTCCAGGTGGTGCCACTGTGGAGAGTACTGCAAGAGGCAGCACTCCAAAGAGACTTTTTGGAGTCGCCATTTGAGTGGGAGGAGTTTGTGTGGAGAAGCTAAAAGGCTGGAGAGGCACCAGCTGGTCTAGTCAACTATTAACCCATGTTAACTTAATGTTTGTTTATCATAGTCAAAGAACCTTCAGTGAGATGACCTAAAACTATGGTTTATGCTAAGTCAAAGGGTCCTTCATGTAAAATAGAAGACTCAATTGAGTGACCTGCCAGAAAAGGCCAGTTCTTTGTGATGCAGTTCTTCGTGATGCAGGGCACTCAGGAAGCCTACTTTTGAGCATGACATTGGCACATGCAAATCTACAGGATTCTTAACTATACCTGTCACTGTTGCTAAAGGTCTGGGTAAAAACTGTTAGATATTGCAAGCAATAGAAAATGACTGAGGGTTAGACTAAGCTGGTAACTTCAGTGTCTTTTGTGGGTGGAGATGACACCAGTTTTGATTGCCTAGTTATCTGCTGGAATGTGCACCTAGAGTAACTTAAAGACATCTGTTGGAATGGAAGTAAACTTGGGAGAAAATTGAAGTAGACCTAAAAATAACTCGAGAAAAATTTTACACAGGTAGAACAAAACCACTGAGAAGTACTAGTATGGTGCCCTAGCTTCTGCTTCCCTCATTATCCATTAAATAAGGAAGAATGTTATTTAATGGAGTTTTAAATAAGGAAGAATGAAAATTCTGTCCATGAGACTGGAAACAATTCATGGGTCACCTCAGTGAACTTGCCTTCATTTTTGGAGCAGTCTGACTTCTTTGATTCTTGTGTAGAATTGACACTCGCCAAGGAGGGTTTTTCCACCTTCTGGCAGAAGGTTCATGAAGCTTGGTTCAAGACTATTTCTTCCAAACCTGGTCAGTCTGATGCATGTATCTTTCAGCCCAGTTGTCAACTGGTTCAGACCTGCCAGTGACTCCATTTTTCCCATGGTATCAAATGGAGCCTGGAGTCTGAATAGCAAAGCTATACAAGAAAACTTGGAGAGGCATGCAGTTACCCACTGCATCTGGTCCCATATCCACGGTTCCATAGTGGTATGTAGAAGAGCGGTGACCAGATCAAGGGCTTTCACGATTTCTACCTGCTCCTGAAAGTACATAACCCAGAGTTAGACTCCCCAAATAGTGAGGATTACTACTCTGCAGGCAGCTACTAGAATGGTGAAGTTGGACAGACCTGGAAATTATCCAGGTCCAAATGTATATGGAAATCTAGTACTTTTAGGCAATAACACTGTAGATGTGTCGTCAAACTCCAGATAAATAACTTCCCAGAAACAGCTGTTTTGGGCACATACTGGTCCTCGCTTCCCAGGATAGACAAGAATGATCTCTAAACTCCTGGGAGAAGAGGTTGTCCGTTGGGTTTGGTCTGATCAGGTCTTGGTGTACTGAAAGGTTACTATGAAGATTCAAAGGGTGTGTGCATATGTTCCATTGTTCTGTTAAAGTAAACTCAAAGTAGCAGAGAATCCTTTTGAAGGTCTTATACCTTTTTACAGCAGAAACTGAAGTCTATCAGATGTGGTCTCAGACTTCAGTTTCTGCTGTAAAAAGTTATCAGATGTGAACAGCTAAATTGAGGACAGAATAAGAATGCTTGTTGTGGCCAAGCCTGAGTGGTAGGAGAGATAAGAGCAAGATCTGAGATGCTGGGGGAGGACACTTACCCTGAAGTAGTAAAGATCAAAGGTCAAAAGGGACCGCCTAGGAGCTTTGAGATGCTTTTGCTCAGAGCTAGCACTACCTATGAGGTCATACACAAGGGAGTGGTGAGAAAAAGTTCTAAACACTGTAGAGTAATTCTAGCAAGGCCAGGTAGTATTACCTGTTACATAAAATCACTAAAATGCTTTTGAGGTAGCACTGAGTTACAACATAGAAGGTATAAGATCTCAAAGGTGATCAGGAGTAAGCAGTGGTAAAACCCTGACACTGCCCTGTACAATGCCTCCCTGGGAGTTGCAAATCCTAGATTTCTGAGTGCTGTAGCAAATCCTGAAGCATTGTGGATGGAAACTACTCATGACTTTTAAGGAATACCATTCTAGGCTGTGCTGCAATCAGTTTCCTGACTGTATCAGGTAGGAGCCAATGAGCAAAATGGAGCCCTTTCAAGGTAGTTCAGAAGAGGGGAGTTGAGTTACAATATCAAAGTTGACAAAACCTCAAAGAATATGCATCAATAAACTTACATGTTGTAGGTACTAGGGGATATGAGACTGCATTTCCCAGTGCATGAAATGCCATGAGCACTATCTTGAATTTAAATGATCACCTAATTATATAAAAGGAGCAATTACTGCTAAAACCATGGTGAACTCTAGTTGTGATCAAACATCTCCAGAAAGCAAGAAATCACTACCAACAGTACCTTAGCTGATTTACCAGCATTTGGGTTCACAAAAGAGCATTCCAGGACACTCTTCCAAGTGCTACAATGGGAAATCTTGGTTAAAATATCTTCTTGTTTTAACCTATATACTGTGTGCTCATCTGTTTCAGAATGCCTTGTGCTTGCTCTTTCCTTTCATAGGAGCATACTTGTATTTGATGTTGAAACTAACGTCTAACTATTGATTACTGAAAATATTTGTGGAAAAAGTCTGTCATCCAATCTATCCAAATTCTGCCACCAGATTATGTATAGGGAAACTTGAAGAATCCTCAAAACTAGCCTCACATGTGAGCCTGAACTCATGAGGGAAGCAACTTTGAATTGGAACCCACAAAAATCTTAGGAAATACTCTCCAGTATGTGTAGACTAGACCGGACCTGCTACAAGATTTCCTTCACTGCTTCAAAACTTGGTTTACTTGGCAAATTGAAGTAGTACCACCAATTTTATGTTGTCTCCCAAATAAGATGCCAACTCCATTGTTCCTCTTCTAGCAGGCCATGTTCAGAGGCTGGGTTTAACTATCCAGTGTTATCTCCTGAATAGTATGATAGGAAAATGCAGTTCCATTTGTGCCTGTTCTGTGCAATTCCACGGTCATCCCTCTCATCTCCCTACTTATAGCAGCCTTCTTAGGGAGGCCTGGGCTTGGTGGCAACTCTTCCTGATGTTGATTCTGACTTGATTCTTGCTATGCATGTAACTGCTGCTTGTGAGACAGAGGGAGAACCCAACATTGAGAGGCCATCTGTCTTCAGAGCTACTTGATGGAGAGGATGTCTAATCCATGGTAGAATCTGATTTCTAAGGTTACTGTCTATACTCATATCACTTCTGAGGAAGTGATACAAAGGAAGTTTGCATGTGGTAGCCCTCACCAGTCTCAATGTTCTTTTTTCACATGGGTGTTTGCCAAATCCAATCAGCTGTGGTTAAGCCCACCTTATGTGCCAAAGTCCTTCAGTGTGCTGGTGTTAGTCTTCACATGTTGATCAAAATATTTTTCATGACTGAAAAAAACGATTAAACTTGTGTTTAATATCTCAATGTTTAACATCTCAATGTTTAGTGTCCCTAACATGCTGAAATTTAGAATGCTGGTATTTTCTTACAGTTATTGCAGATAACTAAAGAGGGAATTTATGTAAGACTAAATGTGCTCTTTGAGTGTAAAAAATATGCCAGCCTTGAATGACTTGTTCAAGGTAACAGATAGAACTGGAAAAATGCCAGCCATGAATAGTATACTGAACTTTTACTTCCACTTCCCCACTCTTAAATTTGTAACTAGTAATGCTTCCAGTATATTACTGCCTGCTTCCAATAAAAGGTGAAGGCAACTATAAATGATTACACAGTAACTTAGGAAGAACTATGACTATAGAAATTTCAAGTTAATATTTTAGTCTGTCTCCCAAGATTCTGAGATGAGGATTTAAGTGGTCTATTTGGATGATGGCTATAGGAAAAAATGAATACCATAAGCAAGGCAGCATATTGAGTAAAGCCGGCAGGGGAACCCTGAAGAGAAAGTAACTGTTAATAGGCAACTGGAGCACAAACTTAGGGACATTAAAATACTGTCAAAATAATTGCTCTGTTCATGGGTTTTAAGTCCTTAATTAATGCAAGGAGGCTATTCCAGTAATAAGCAGGATGAGAAAATTCAGTGCTCAAGAAAACCATTGGCTAGTGAATGAGATGTGGGTGAAAGTAATGGAATTGTCCTTCAGCTGCAGGTAACTTGGGCTCAAGATTATCCACACTACTTTGCCTCACCTGAGTAATCAGTTACTGATAAATCCTTGCAGCTAATACCAAAAATGAACAGATTGACAGGAAGTTACATTGTGTTACTGCAGTTGGGCCCAGGGATATCACTGAGGTTATTTCCCTCATCACTTCTCAACCTTGGCCAACACTATTGGTCAGGTTTCCAGCCCAGTGGAATAACTGTTTCATTCCTCTGAAACTGGAGTCTCTGGCTGCCAGTCCTGAGCCCCTGGTCTTCTCAGGTGACATCAGAGAGCTGCAATTCATACACGCTAAATGAAACCACTTCTGATTCCTTGCTTTATAGGTATAGTAATCCTGCAATTTAGTGAGTGACCCAAATTCATCATCAGGACTAATGACCCTTGTTAGTAAAGCAAACCTTTACCCACCATGCTTAGTTATTGGCTTGAATCCCAAAAGAGTTTAGTTCTGGATTTAATGGAACTAAGTCTCTTGGAATTTCTCTCAAAATGCCTTGATGACAGCATCAAACCACATGCAACCTAATGAAATGGATCATTGAGTGATGATGTGGAAGTTAAGTGACTTCTACCACCTTTTCACCAATACACTAGAGCACCTGGGTCTGGAGTTGAAGCACTGGTTCAATGTATATAGAGAACTGTAGAGGATAGTTTCAGATCCATAGTAGTATGAAGCTAGTCTTTTCTGTTTTACTAGAGTACCATGCTGCTTTAATAAGGCTTTGTAATATGATTTGAAGTTTGGGAATGAAACAAATCCACTCTTTTGTCAAGTGCTTTGGCTATCTGGTCTTACTCCATGTGAACTTCAGTAACTTTTACAGCAACTCCTTAAAGTATGATGCTGGAATTTTTATTGGGACCATGTTGAGTTAGTAGATAGCTTTTGGCAGCATGGCCATCTTGATAATTCTTCAAATCCATGAGCAGGGGATGTCTTTTAGTTTTCTTTGTTATAGGTCTTTCAAGTGTTTTGTTAGGTTTATTCTCAGGTACTTAACTTCCATTGGCACAATGGTGAATAGTGGTTTTTTAAATCTGTTCCCTAGTATATAAAGCTTCTGTGTTAACTTTGTAGCCAGCTACCTTACTGAACTAGCTTATTTCAAATAGTTTTCTGTGGATTTTTGGGATGCTCTAAATAAAGTATCCTGTCATCTGCATATGATTGCACTTCTTCCCTATTCGTATGTCTTGTATATCCTCTTGCCCTAGTACTATGTTGAAGTAGTGGTGAGAGGACATCATTACCTAGTTCCAGATCTTATTGAAATGATTTTCTTTTCCCCATTGAGAATGTTTGCTGTGGGTTTGTCATAGATGACTTTTATGTTCATGTTGCTTTTCAAAGAAATTCACCATGAATGGATGAAGCTAGTATTCTTACAACTTAAGGCCAGCAACTTCTGGTTGATGGCTTCTATATCTGGATGCTATGGTCATGTGTCCTTTTTCTCATACCTCAATTGTGAAATACCAAGGTAGTAATATGACAGCATCTATTATAAGCACTACCTGAACAATGGTTACCTTTTGATACAAGACACAAGGAGATTCTAAGCTTATTCCCTTGCCCTCTTACTGGATTTTTCTTAATCTTGAAAATCCATTTCTATAGGCACCTAGTTATTTCTTCATCCCCAAAATATATCCTTTGAACAGATAAGTACTTACTGAAAAGATACAGGTCCAATCATGCATGTCCCACTTAACAATCTCTTAGCACTGAATCTTTTAGGTCTGATGTGAGTGCAACATTGTAGTCTGCACTGCAGACCTTTTCCTATTCATGGTTTCATTCCAGTGGGAGTTTTCCATGTCTTAAGCCAGAGAAGTAAAATAAGTAGAATGTATAATGTACATACATAGTATAACTTACGTAGCTAGAAAATGATAGGCTTACAGTTGTGGGTGTAGACCTTTCAAAACAAATCACTACAGCAGGCAGTCAAATCAAAATGCTGTAGAAGCAGTGGGTCCAGACCAAAGTGATGTACATAGGGCCAAAGTGATGGTACATAGGCAGTCAAGAGGATGGAACCAATGTGCAGAGGTGAAATTACCATACAAAGTAAAATCTTACACATTACATTACTGTATCACCATGAACCATGATTCCTTGTACTTATCCCTGACTGCCACGGACCGGCTGGGCGAGGGCGTAGGCCACGGGGAACCAGAGTTCAGCTGGACAGGAAAGACACAGGGCTGGCAATTGGCGAACAGACACACACTCAAGGGGTGATGAATCTGCTGCGATTTATTTGAGGTTTTCGTGGATGTATATAGTGTTTAAGGCGATTACATCAGCATTCTATGAGTATATGCAGTTAACATATCAACAGATTGCAGATTTATCTTAGGTGAAACTTAAAACATTGTAACTAACAACATAGTTCTCAAAAGCATTCCAAAACCATCTATTTTACTTTGTTATCCCTTCACTGAGACTCCACCAAGGTAAATAGGATTTGCTCTCTCATTTTTATGGGAGTATTCTGACCACAGGGCTCCTTAGAATTGTTTAGTAAATCAGAGGATGACCTCAACTCCCCCGCCTGGGGTTTGGGAGCAGCACCATAAAGGTCCCCTATGAAGGTCAGCTCCCGACATACCCCCCCCTGCGGGGGCAGAGAGCTTCACCCATGGGTGCTTTTGTCCCATGGGTCCCCCTTTTCAGGTCAGCTTCCACAATTCCCCCTTTTTATTTTACTTATCAGCAGGAGGGGCACCAGGCTTGCGAATAGTGAGGCGGCATTCATGCAGCGCAAGGCAGGTTGCCTGAATATCTCGAGCTAAAAGCTTGAGACAGCAGGGAACACAGAAAAGCAGGAGCAGAAGGAACGTGCCTCCTGTGGCCAGAGCAATGAGAATATGATTCCAACTAGTTAAGGAAGGCATATGGGAGAACATAGCAGAAACGAATGATGAAGCAAAAGCAGCTGTGTCAGTATCCAAAGGTACAGCTTGTTGAAGGGAGGAAATTTCTTTGTGTCATTGCAAAATGTCTAGAGAAGTGTTAGCATTATGCCAAATTCCAGCAAGATGCCATTGGACACAGTCCCAAGCGTGAAGGCTGCTACTACACAGCTTAGGCATAACACAAATCCACTGATCAGATGCATGACAATTTAAGTTCAATCTAAATCTAAGTCCTTGAAGCTCAGAACCTAGGGAATTGACAGTGTCAAAAAGAGCATTAAGTTTAACTTCCATTTTTTGATCAATAGCTTCAGTGCCCAATGTACAAGAAACATTTTTAGACAAAGTATTAACATAATGAGCAGTATGAGCAGTATGGACAGACTTAGACAAGGAAACTGCTGCTGTAGTAGAAGCAGCAATCAATGTGATCAGGAAAACAATACCGGCAAAAAGCAGACCCAAGAAGCGCCGAGGTCTGCACAAGTAGCCAGCAATCTCCTGGAGAATTTGTAAAGCTCTATCATCATACCAAGGACCAGTAACATTAACGGGCAGCATCACAAAAGACAGTTGATGTACAACAAGAAGTTGATAAGGAGGATATAAGTTAGTAACACAATTAGTCAATTGGCACCGAGTGCAGGAAACATGAAACATGCTTAAGGAAAAGCGAATGTGGACATCAATCAATAGAGCAAATGATTCGGGAACACAAGCACGAGACTGAATAATCTGCATCTCTCGTGGAGTAAAAGCATTGGTAATAAAAATGTCGGCTGTAGCAGCCACTAATCGCCAGAGGTCCATCTGAACAAGACCAGAGCCCAGGGACCAGAGGCCTTCAGTCATAGGGGAAAGAACAGGCGATCCAGAGGCATTCTTTGCAACATAAGGGCTCCAATCAATAAGATTACCAAAGCCTCCAGGAATTTCCCAAAGGGATCCTTGACGGCCCCTACAGTGAGTCTAACGAGGTTGGCTAGAGCAATCAAAGCTATCAGATTTACACAAAGGAAAAGATAAATGGTGCTGATCAGGGGAAGAAACCAGAATAGACTGACTGGCCTTTGGCAACTGTAAAGCAACATACCAACTGGTATAGCTACTAGAATAAGTACTAACAATTCCAGATGCCTTAGCAGTAGGTCCTAGCAAAATGCAACCTGGTTTGTATTGCTTAGCAAAGCAAACAGGGAGGACAGAAGACTGGCCTCTAAGTGAAAGCATTATGGGATACAGGATAAATGAGTATCAGAGGGACCCCCCCCTAGGGCCCAAGAACCATTAGTATAAACAGGAATCACACGTTCAGTCCATGATGTGGGATGCAGAACTGGAGGATCAGAAACATACGCCCAGTAGATGGCAGCATCAGTAGGAGTAGATTGTAGAGACAAAGTCAGAACTGCAATCAAGATGGTGACCGGATCTTGTCGACCGCTAGCAGTGCGAACAGAACGAAGAGCTTCTGTGAGCAGAGGCTGCAGCAGGGCTCGAAACTGAATCCATGTGGGCAGAGCCGTCACAGGCGGAAAATCTGGTTCTTCCCGGATACTTAGAGCATGGAGCTGGGTCACCAAAGCCGAGGGGTGGTGTGCAGACTATCCCTTTCGTCTGCTGGCGCGAACCTTAGGCATTCTGAAAAATATTCAAAAGAGAGAGACCCACATTACCCAGGTGTGTCCCCAGGTCAGGTCACGGGGGCACAGAGGGAAAGTCCGCCGGACTAGGGGCCGGACGGATAAGCCTATCTGGAATCCAAACGGGAGTCAGCGTCCTGTGGAAAAACGCACGCATAACCCCTTCCAGAAGCTATTAAGGGAGCCGGGTCCCTCCAGATTCTGGAGAGCTGGTCTTTCCATTTCACTAGTGGCAAAGACTTAGACTGAATGCCACCCCAGTGCTTAAAAGCTGGGGTCAACCCATCACTGTCAGTATTGAGGTGATTGAGAACAAAGAGTATGAGTCAAAAGGTGGTGGGGAGTAAAATAAGAGTGGGCTGCACGGAGTCGGGCAAGCTGGGTTTTTAGCAGCTGATGCGTCCTTTCAATAATTGCTTGCCCTTGTGGATTGTAAGGAATTCCTGTAGTGTGGAGAATCTCCCAGGTTGCTAGAAATGAGGAAAATGAACGAGAAGTGTACGCAGGAGCGTTAATCAGTTTTAATCTTAAGAGGCTTTCCCATAAAAAGAAAACACTGAATTAAATGCTGAACGACATCTTTTACTGCTTCGTCTGTCCTGGCGGAGGCATAAATGAAATGAGAATGTGTCCACTGTTACATGGACGTAAGCAAGCTTTCCAAACTCAGGGATATGAGTAACATCCATCTGCCAAAGGGCCTGAGGTTTAAGTCCTCAGGGATTTACCCCCATTTTTAATTGTTGTACTAGCGGTGGACAGTGGGCACAGTCCTTGACAATTTGCTGGGCCTGTTCTCTGGTCAATTTAAACATACAACGTAAGGTGGGGGCATTTTGATGATGCAAAGCGTGTGCTTGCTTAGCTTCAACAGGCATTGAGCAAAGTACGGGTTAAATCATCTGTGCACTGATAACCAAAACTAAGTGGGGCCAGGCAGCCCCGTGTGACCGCAAATGTGACCAATAAAAAATGGAGAGGTACGCTGATGAATCAATGATTGTAAAGTCTGTAAGTGGAAGAATGTGAGATTTTCCTGAGAGTAAAGCTGTTTCAATAGCGGGAAATAAGGTCACCACATATTTAGAATCTGTGTAAAGATTAAAAGGTTCAGAATAAGTTTGAAAAGACATAATAACTGCATTGAGTTCTTGTTGCACAGACGTGAAAAATCCTTCCTGGACAAGAGGTATTTTTCCAGGCACGTAGACTGCAGATTTCCCACTGGAAGATCCATCAGTAAAAACTGCCAAAGCTGAAGGCAAGGGCTGCAAGGAACATTTAACAGGGAATATGATAGCTGTATCATGAAAAAATTCAACGAGTGGATGTTTAGGATAATGAAACTTAATCTGCCCACAGTAGCCTTGTAAGGCAAGTAGCCAATCATCTTCATTTAGAAGCATGTCAAATTGTGCTTTAGAAAAGGGAATGATTATATTACGCATTTTTTGCCAAAAAACTATCTGGATCTAAGTCGACCTTTCAGTATTATCAAAGAACAGAGATATGGATAAGAAGCCAACATTCTCGACTGTACATGTAGCAAATGAATCCATTCTAAAATTCCATTTTGCCAGAGACAGCCAGTAGGCGTATATGTAGTTTTTAAAACTAATAGGTCCCATTCAAGATCATAAGAAATTTGTTGAACTTTAGCCTTGTTAATTTTTTTGTTCAACCAGTTGTAAAGCCTGTTGTGCCTCAGAAGTTAGTGACGGCGGGGAGGTAGGATCAGAGTCCCCCTGTAAAATCTGAAACAAGGGGCTCAATTCCCCAGTTGTTTGTCTAAGGAATGGGCGGATCCAGTTAATGTTGCTGAGCACCTTTTGATAATCATTTAAAGTTTCAAGGCAGTCTGTTCTAAGAGAAAGTTTTTGAGATCCAACAAAGGAATCAGAAATAACATGTCCCAGATGATTAATAGGTCTTTTTGAACTTTTTCTGGAGCAATGACTAGACCTTTCTTTGTCAGCAAAGCTATTACTTCCTGTAATAAAGTGGCATTAATAGCAGGAGAAGAATGGGCCAAAAGAATACCATTCATGTAATGGAAAATATAGGCCTCTGGAAAACGCTGCTGAGCAGGAAGAAGAGCAGCATCAACAAATTTGACAGAGTAGGGCTGTTTTTCATGCCTTGGGGTAAAACTATCCAGTGAAATCTTCTTACCGGATTTTTGAAAATTAATTGCAGGGACGCTAAAAGCAAAGCGTTTGCAGTCCTCTGGATGCAAATGAATGGTATAAAAACAATCCTGTAAATCAATAACTATAATGTCCCATTCTTTAGGATGGCTACTGGAGAAGGCAGTCCAGGCTGCAAAGCTCCTATATCAAGCATTGAGTCATTAACTGCTCTAAGATCTTGCAGTAAGCGCCACTTACCAGACTTCTTTTTCATGACAAATATAGGTGTGTTCCATGGGCTAATACTTTCCTCAATATGGTCTTTATCTAGCTGATCCTGAACCAGTTGTTCAATTGCCTGTATTTTTTTCTTGGGGCAGGGGCCACTGATTAAGCCATACAGGCTCATCTGATTTCCAGGTGATTTTATCAGCGTACAGAGAGCTTTCAGTGGCCCCTATGAAAAACACTGCAAATTTAGATTGTCTGAAGTGACTAGTTTAAGATCTAAATCTTCCATAATATCTCAGCCCCACAGTGAAAATGATAAAAGTAGGGATGACATAAGGTTGAATAAAACCAGATTTTCCTTCCAGATTCCATCTCGGGAGCTGTGCATTCTGGGCCACATTAGAGGCCAATCCAAGCCCCACAAGGGAGGAGGAAGTTCTAATGCAAGGCCAGTAGGAGGGCCAATCTTTTCCTGCTATGCAGGTCCGATCAGCTCCAGTATCTAGCAGGCCCTGGAGCGGCTTGCCATTGACTAAAATTGTTTTAAGAGGCCTCTGTGAACCTATGTCTTGAACCCAAGCAACCAAATCAGAGGAGCCAAATTGCCCTTTGCCTCTATCTTGAAATAAAGTAGGATTGGGGAGCTTAACATAGGGCAGTAAAAGCAATTGGGCAATCCTTTGTCCTTTATGAATTGTATTGTCTCTTTTAAAGGACGGATCATAAGCTTAATGTCCGTCTGAGTATCTCCATCTAACACACCAGGAATGACCTCAAAATTTTTCTGATAATTTGAGCTTCTGTCAATTATAAGTCCTACCATGCCTGGAGGGAGAGATCCCAACACAGAAGTGGGTATTAGAGTGATCCCATCTAAGGAAGATAAAATAACATCTTGCCAAGAAGCCAAATCAAGCCCCACGCTTCCAGGAGTTGCTCTGGAAAGGTCATGAATAGTAAATTCAGGGACTTTGGAGTTTGAAGTGGTTGTTTAAGTTCCTCTCTTGTGTTCAGGGGGCTGAGAGGATGCCCCCTAATCAGTTTTTTGGGTCTCTTTCAGTGCTGGAGCCTTTTTCTGGCTCCTTGTCCTATCAACAATCCTTCCTTATGGAACTTAGATCAGCAATCTTTTTTCCAATGTCTCCCCTTTCGACATCGAGGGCAGACAGAGGGAGGATTTTTAAATCTATTATTACTCGCTATTTGAGTACATTGATTTTGCATATGGCCTATCCCTCCACATTTAAAAGAAGTGGGTTGAGAAGACTGCCTGCCTCCTCCATGTTTGTTTAATGTAGGGACTGAATTTCTGCCCTTTCATTGCTGCTGCATATGCCATTCCTTGAACCACTGCAGGAGAGGCGTCCAAGCATACCCTAACATAGTCCTGAACAGTACCAGTTCTACATATAGGCCAAATTAAATCTTGGCACAAAGGATTAGCATTTTCCCATGCTAGTTGTTTTAGAAGTATGTCTGTCCCTTCAGATGGGGGTAGCATTCTATTTACTGCCTCCTCTAAGCGGGAGAGAAAATTCTGATAAGACTCTTCATTAGATTGCCTGATTCCTGAAAGTGTGCCACCTTTAGTTCCTGGAGGCGCAAGGTTTCTCCATGCTGTGACTGCATTTTGTGTGATCACCTCCAGGATTTCGCGTGGAACAGACTTGTGAGTTAGGAACAGTATAGTTCCCCATCCCCAAAAGCATATCTATGTCTGGTTTGGGACCTCTCTTCTGTGAAAACTTAGTCACTGTTTAGACAAATCCTCATAGTCGGTCCTCCAAAGAACATAGTCTCTGGGGCTCTAGGTAGCTTTAGCTGTTTGATGCCAATCATGAGGCGTTAACCAATGAGATGCTACCATGTCCAACACCGGGACAGTATAGGGAGCAGAAGCACCAAATGTTCTTACAGCTGTTTGTAGCTCTTAAGAATTTTTAAAGGTAAAGGTTCCCAAATAGGGGCATCCCCATCCGTTCTCTCAATTACTGGGTAGGAAAAGGAAAGATCTCCCTCCTTTTTAGCCTCTGCCAAAGCTGCACGAAAGCCCATTGGTGGCAATCGATTTCTGTTGGCATTTAGGTTTAGGGAAACCAGGTTTAGGAAAGGAAAATTTAGGCATCGGAGGATGATCTCGATCCTCAGACAATTGACATTTTGCTGCCTCATCATCCAAATCCCATTCTTCTAGATTGTTTGAAGTGAAAACACACAGTATCCTGCCTATCTTCTGTTAAATTACAACCACATGGATCTTTTGGAATATTAACTGGTCTAGGTTCATGCTCATCCTCCTCGGAAGCGGTCTCATGGACTAGACCTTCAAAATCCGTGGAGTCTTTTAAAAGTTCTCTCATTTGCAACCACAATGGATAGGCACAAGAGGGCAATATGCTTTCACCATGTTCCTGGACATAAAGCCTCATTTCACGACCCACCTTTTTCCAATCTGACAAAGTCAAAGTTCCGTCCTCTAGGAACCAAGGGCTAACTTTCTTAATAAACTCAAAGAAATCCTTTAATGTGTCCTCTGACACCTTGATACCTTTGCTAGCCATCATATGTTTAAAAACTGAGACAGATTTTTTCATTTTTGGAATCAGTTTGTCCCATAATTATTACAGATTACTTACGATTAGCCTTTATCGGCGGAACTGCAGAATCCTGGTAAGATCAGACCTGTTGTCTTGAGAGAAAGAAAGATTACCTGTCCAGAGGTCCCTGGATTCAGGCACCAGTTGCCATGGACTGGCTGGGCAAGGGCATAGGCCACGGGGAACCAGAGATCAGCTGGACAGGAAAGACACAGGGCTGGCGATTGGCTAACAGACACACACTCAAGGGGTGATGAATCTGCCGCAATTTGAGGTTTTCGTGGATATATATATAGTGTTTAAGGTGATTACATCAGCATTCTATGAGTATATGCAGTTAACATATCAACAGATTGCAGATTTATCTTAGGTGAAACTTAAACATTTTAACTAACAACATAACGTTCTCAAAAGCATTCCAAAACCATCTATTTTACTTTGTTATCCCTTCACTGAGACTCCATCAAGGTAAATAGGATTTGCTCTCTCATTTTTATGGGAGTATTCTGACCGCAGGGCTCCTTAGAATTGTTTAGTAAATCAGAGGATGACCTCAACAACTCAACCACCTGGGGTCTGGGAGCAGCACCATAAAGGTCCCCTATGAAAGTCAGCTCCTGACATACCGCCCCTGCGGGGGCAGAGAGCTTCACCCACAGGTGCTTTTTCCCCATGGGTCCCCATTTCAGGTCAGCTCCCACACCTGACTTTGCCCTTCCTTCCTCCCACTCTTGCTGTATGCTTCAGTTCTCTCACTGACTTGCTAGAACTTGTTCTTTACTTCCTGTGTCCCATGAGACCATGTGGTATTTCCTTCTACCTTATTTTTGCTAGCATAATTCCTTCTAGCTCCATCCATGTTGCTGAAAATGACATGAGTTTCTCTTGACTGGAATATTCCACTGTGTAAATACACAACTTTTTGACCTATTCATGAGTATTTGGGTTGTTTACGTATACTGGCTACTGTAAATAGTTCAATAAACATAGGAGTACATGTTACCTTTCGAATTAATGGTTTTGGAATCTTTGGGTAGATTCCCAAAAGTAGACTGCCTGAATCAAATAGTAGCTCCATTTTTAGTAGTCTTGGAGTCCTCCACTCTGCTTTCGATAGTTGCACCCCCACCAGTAGTACAAGTAAGTGTCCCTTTTACTCCACATCGACGCCAGCACTAGTTGCTGCCTGTTTCTTGATCGGGGCCATCTTGACAGATAGTTCTTGAAATATCCATAGTCCTGGTCTTAGTGATGGCAATTGGTGTCAGGATCAGTATTATTATCCAGGATAATATTGCTTTCTAAGGTAAAGTGACTTTGGGTTTCAATCACATCTGTGAAATCCCTTCATAATACTGTAGTTGTCACCAAACACTATCAGTACCAAAAATTAAAACAAATAGGTGGGTATGGTATTTTTAAAGGAAACGATCACCTTAAAGATGTTGCGTGATCCACTCTAAAACTTTTGTGAAGACCTAGTACTCATTAAAACTAATGGTTTAGCTATCGATTTTTTTTTTTTACTGGAAAACATTCCAGATTTTTCACTAATTTTAAAGTACTGTTACAGACTTGATAAGCACGATTGTGAAAACTTAAATTGCCACCCTCACATGATTCATTAATACAAGTGATTTCTTCATATTTGAAATTGCCTTGAGTGCCTTTTGCATTTCCAAGTTGGAAAGAAGGATCCAGTGATCCAACCTGGCTGTATTTGGAGCCCCATGTAGATTAGCAGAGATGTCCATTGAATTATGTCCATTCTGGCCCATTAAATGGTCTCCTTGCTTGAATCTACAGTCCTCTGAAGAGAAGGTAGTCATGATGGCAGTGATGGCTATAATTATGACTTTCTCATTACTGAATGAACTAGCAACTTATATTGCTAGGAAATGGATACAGTAGAAAATGTAGCTAATAGTCTTTGAGTAGAGAACTTGATCAAGAGGCTTCTATACACCAGACTATTCATACGGATCATTCTATCTAATACGATAGGAGCTTATTGCTGCTCTAACAAACTACTACATGGCTTACTATATATTTGTTTTAATATATGGAAACTTTAATTTGAAATGAGTTTACTAAAGTAGAGGTATAGGCAGTGCTGCATATTTTCCTGGAGGGTCTAAATGGAAAATTCTATCCATGCATTTACCACCTACTGTATTGCTTGCATGCATGACTCATTCATTCCATAAAAACCAGTGAGGGGTTAGTTCAGCTATTATATGGCATCATTCTCATGCTGGACCTTCTCCCTCTTCGATATTTACAGGTCCTTGGGGTTACATTGGTCTTGGTGGGATAACCTCCCTACTGTATCTAAATTCCACCTTGTGTAACATAACAGGTCTGGGAGTTTAACAATTACATGGAGGGGACAGGTACTCCTAAAAGGATCTGTTGCATGGTCAACAGCTTGCTACTTTCGTGGGACTATGATAGGCACTTACACCATAAAAAGTGCTTCAAAGTCCTTGAGAGATCACTGGGTAGGCTGAAAGTCGAGAACTAAATAGAACTTTGGGTGACTCTTTGGAAAGTCGGTGATCTTTTTGCTTTCCTGACTTTGACCTTTGTGCTCCTCCATGCTCTTCTGCTGTTGGCTATAGTTGCAGAAGCTACATTCTGGACTTCCTACCACTTGTACTCAAAATTGCAACAGAGCACTGAAAAATAAATGCTAGGATTCTCTCTAACTTTGCATCTTCAGTGTCTGGATCCTGAAGAGTTTCACTCCTAATTCCAAAACGGTCTTTTTGTTAACTTCAATGTTCAAATTGCCCCTAGTCAGTGGCGTTGCAGTAAAATCCCTGGATGTATGCTGGGAACAGTAGAACCAGTGACAATACCTACCCATCTGTACAAAATGTGTTCCCTATCTTCATTTTTTATATGGTTTGGCAGGTAGAAGGAAACCAACCACCTTAGTGACCTATATGGACCTTAGAAATCGTTTTCAACTTAGGTTTATAAAATCAAGGTGTAAAAAACTTAGTCAGGTAATGCATTTTCCCTCTGTAGCTAGCCTATATTTTGTGAGGAGAGCATGAATGTTCTTAGTGAATTCCCACTACAGTGTAGATGTTAAAAATTGCTACATATAATATTCATATGCTTCCATTAACATTCCATTTCCCCCAACTCTCCTATCTACATTTCATGTATTTGACTCCCTTAGATTCTACATATTAAGATCTTGTAGATCATTTTCCTTTTGTGTTGCCACAGAACTCACGCTGTAGCATCACTAATGGGTAGCTACAATGAATGGGTAGGAGTTGTTAATGGCTCTGTTGAATCCTCATGGATTAGTAAAACTAAGATGCCAGACTGGAGATGGATCCCTTCTAAATAATAGAAGGTTCTATTATAGAGAAATTTTCCAGAAGATGGGCAGTTCACCCATTGTCCTTATTGGAATGCTACACTGGAAGGGGCTGGCTAGTAGCACTAAGTTGCTTGCTAATAACTCAGGAAAGATGAATACTTATCAACTGTAAAAAGAATGGCAATGACTTGTAAGATTGTGACTGGTTTTTCCATAGGGGTGTTTTTTTGATCCCTTCAGGATCATAGATTTGAAAGCTCTATAGACTGCTTCCCAAATGACGTGTAAAAAATGGCTCATGACTACCATCTGGTTTCCAGGTAGCATAGAGGGAAATAAAGAGGTGGCAAATTTGCAGCTCCCTTACTTATATAGACTGGAATTTGCACGCTTGTTGAGCATCTCATTCCAGTTTTCATTGTGGTCACAAATTTCTTAAAAGACTGATCCTATAGTTTAACTGGTGCATTTGTGCTCACCTAAACAAGGACTTAATTAAAAGGAAGAGAATTAATCTAGGATAACTGCCATCTCTTGTCCCTTTATTTAAAGGAGACCACTTGGATTTGGGACTAACAAGAACTTGAATGAGCTAGTGTACCTGCTTATCTTCTGCCTTATACAGGGCTGATGTCTAACACCTCTAAGGTGTCTGATCACCTGCAACTGTTACGTTAAAGTGAACTTCTACACTGGGAACATGTTAAACCAGAAATATGTGGGCTTAGAGAACATCTGTAACTGTCTGTTTGTATAGGTTCTATGCCCAGGGGCTAGTGTCTCCAGTATATCACTAGGATTCAAGTGCAACAGCTATGTGTGACCTGGTTGTCTAGCCTGGAATGGCTAGTAACAAACCATTCTACTTTACCATTCTACTTTACATTTGGCTTGTAGAAATGTGGTTAGAGCTTGAACATAAGGGCTACTCAACTGTTCTGGTGAGGAGTAGAAGAAACAGGAGTAACGCCCTCTTCTGCTATGAACACTGGCAGAAACAAGAACAAATCTTTGATTCTCATTGTGGAGTTCTAGTTGGGTTGAGGGTAATTATTAGGATGTCGGGGGTTCCCTATGGCTGGTCCCCCTAGAATTTTTAACTTGATTATATTTTCTACATTGATTAAAATTCTCCCACCTTACCTATGACTGTCACAATGACACCTTGTGTGCTGCTCTCCCTTTATCCCTAATGCTTTCAGGATGCTTCATTTGTTTTCAGTTGCTTAGTTTCAACTATTTCCATTTTGTTTGCTTTGTATAAATGAGACCAGGTATTTATCTTTCTGGCTCATGTCAGGTAGCATAAGCCCTTCTAGTCTTAATCTTGGCTACCCCCTAGAATTTTTAAATTTGAGACTTGTCTGTACTGAACTTCCTGAAATTGATCAAGAAAGGCTAGGTTTTCCTCCTCTGAACTGGCTTGCCCTTGAGGGTGTTTATAATAAGCGGAGACTCCTAGTATTCAACCATCTCTCATTCAAGGGAGCAGGGATTTGCTCTGTATTTTCTTGGATCTAGAAAAAATTGTCAGTGTTTAATACCTTAGGATAAACAAAGCATTCAAACTCTACATAGGCATGTGGAACTAGAAACCAGGAGTCTCTTGCCACTTTAATTACTGTTAGCTTGCTGGACAGATGCTAGCCATCTAAGTTGGTAGGTTGTTTCTGTGTGATTATTGTGCTGTCCCTGATCAGTTTCTCTGAAAAAAGATTTGAGTGCATCTGTATCATGGGAACCCAGGAATCAACTCTTGATGGGAGTGTTTGATAAGGTTTCATGAATCTCATTCAGGAATCTGGGTAAGCTGCTCCTTTGTTTACAGGTCAACAAAGTTGAAATGGTCTTTCATTTGCACATATTAGCAATTTTACCAAGATTGGAAAAAGCTGAAAAGATGAGAAAAAGCTGCAAGAAGCTCATGCCCCTTCAGATATAAAGCTTTCATATATGGAATCATGACTTGACAATCAATGAAGAATTTCATGATCAAATAAGGTATTGCAGCCAAAGATGCTAAAACTGAACTTGTGGGTCCAACTGTTACCTGCACTCCAAGGTCAAGTAAACATATCAGAACATCAAATCCTCACCCCACTCTCTAAGATGCTGTTCGTTGTACATTGAGTGAGGTGTCAAGCTCAACAATACGAGGGATAATCCCTGGTCTAATTGTTGTAATTAGTGTTAACTCTCTTGACCTCCTCTGAGGGATTGTTGAGGTTTTCTCACCCTATGGTATACAAGTAACTGAGCACACTTGGTAATCTTGTTTTGCTAGTATTTGCTAGCTTTGCCATCCAATATCACATTGCCACAGACCCAACATTCTGCCTTTCCAGTATCATCTATCTAGCAAAGATTTCTCAGAACTGATCATACTTGAGATCTTTCCATAGCTTTATGATGCTATTCCAGAGATTACAAAGTGTTGTAAAACAACCAACTTTGTCACCTTGTGTTCTTTGTACTATCTTTTATTGAGATTGTCATTCCAGTTGCAGCTACCATGACAAAATTGTCCCCAGGTGGAAGAAACAATAGGTTGTGTCTTCTTACATCTCTAATGTGAGAGACATTGTGTTCTTTGAATACCACCTGTTCACTCTACAACTAAAGCAATACTTGAACCAGGTTCTTAGGAAATTAAACTTTGGCATAAAAGCAATGTGATCAATGAATGAGGTGATGGTAAATCTCTATAAAAACAATGGATTTTGTGTATCAAACTACTCTGGAAAGATCTTTGTCTTGAATAGGACTAAATATCTCCACTTTCTGAAGGATCTGAAAAGACTAGATTTTGAAATCAAGGATTTGTTTTAAGTCACAACCAGATCATGTGTAAAATTAGTGACTTTCCCTAAAGATAAGGTGGCGCTTTCTGAAATGGGTTGGATATCTCATGATGGGGGGGGGGGGCATGGGCTATGCCTCTTGTCAAGATTATCAAGTGTGCTTGGCTACTTGTACACCATATTCTGTCTGGAAGAAATTCTTCCCAGTTGCAGGTTAATAGCAAGGTCTGGAACCTCTGTTCAGCTCTAGGATCTAACCTCAGAGGGCTCAGGAGAGAATCCTTGATACCAGTGAGGAATTGGATGAAGGGACCTTGGCTATGAGCAATACTAGGTTTGCATTTTCTTTTCCTCCTGCCTAGTTAAAGCGTATTTATACCACTGGGATTGTGTTGATAAGGATCCAGATCCATAGATACTGAACCAGAGCATGAAATGCAGTTGTTGGTCTCTCCCATTTCCTCAAAGCTGTTTTCTAGTGTCACACCTGTATTTTCTCTACCCACGGACTAGAATGCATTATGTCAAATATAATCCATCCGTCATACTTGATGAAATTAGAATCAAATATTCAAAGTCCAGATAAAGTTGATACTTGGAAGGTGTATAAGGCATTGCTGGTTTCTAGAGTCCTGAGTCAAACATTCAGAAGCAAATGCCAACACAGAATAGTATATGCAAGTACTAAAAGAAGTCACATTGAGAATAGACTGAGGCAGGAATGCCTTCATTGTGCTGCAAGTAGGGAAGGAAAGAGTGGCATAAAGCCTGTCAATTAAACCACAAATGATGTTTGTATGTAACATTAACATATGGAGTCTTCTACTTAACAGTGCATGAAAAAGCAGTTCTGCGTCCTGCAAAGAGGGTTTCTCTTGTGGCCCTTCCAATAGGTTGTGAGCTGGGCCTGTTGCTTCTACCGCTCACTGAAGGAGGTGAAAGTTTTCTGTGGTTTTTGGAGCTCCTTACTCATGTGGTGGTTGCATTGGTATACACAGGGATGTGCAGGTAAGCAGTACGTGAAATAAAAACGCAACAAAAAGGTGGTACTGAGACCTCAATATGAGGTTTCAAACTGTGTCTGAGGCAGGTATGAAGTCTCAAGTTGCTCTTATATTTCCTGTGGGATGAAGGTAATCAGTTAATTTCACGTACATTTGGAATCAAAACTATTGAACTGATACTTTCTACCGATTGCCTATCTACTTGAGTTCTGTGCCATAGATTCAATTTAGTAAGTCCTTGAAAAACTGCTAAAATAGCTTTTCCCTATTGGGGGGGAAGTTTTCAGAAAATTTCTAATTACTAGTTCTTTGGTAGAATGGTATAAAGGAGTTACCTGAGGTAATAGCTGCCATATACCAGTGGTTTCTGAAGCAAAGGAGTTTAAGTATAATAACCCTATCCCAAAATCATGTCAAAAAATGACCACAAAGCAGACCTTTGTTTGACTAGATATATTAACAAATGACTGTCTCTCTATCAGAGATGGACTTGATAGTCTCAAGGGATAATAATGTGAAACTTAGGCCTTGAATTTTCAGAGTAGCAACTCTTTCATAGACAGGAGTTGTGAAGTCAAAAGTCTAGTCATCCCTGTATGAGCCTAAGATACTTTCAGGAAAATTTTCAGTCTTGAATCTGTCCTGGATCATCTTTAGTCATAGGCCTGACTAGCTTATTCGGGCATTGCATTTCCTACTAAAACACACTCGACTATGGTGATTAGACAGTATTCCTGTCCCTGAACTAACAATTAAAACCCAATGAAATATAATTGAAATGCAGTAACTTTGACAAAAAGGCAAAGAACTTGCTAAGTTTCTTCCAAATACTTTACTGGAAGCATTTATAAAATGGGGAAACTGGAACTCTTCCAGTTTCTAAAGCTAGAGCCTCTTAAATCAGTATCTCTTGAAGATACTAAACTAGGTAATTAGCATGTGTCATGTACTTCTATCTTGAGATGGTTTCAGTTGGGTTTCTGTCACTTCATCTAAAAGAATAGCAACATTTGTAGTTCAATGGAATTTTCTCAAGATGTGGATACTAGGCAAGGCAAAGTTTGATATCCTTCATTTTATGCTAAAATCCAATTTCTGAGCTAATTCTTGGATTTGGGTAAAATACTACTAAAGTCCTCTTAGACTAACATAAAATGAGCAGTGGAGATACTATCCAAAGGGACCTGAAAAGCTCTGCCAAGATCAATAGTAAATTTAAATGATCCCATTTCCATTCAAGTGTCCTGCTTATAATTGAGTTTGCCTGTGTACATGCCAGTTTTAAAAGGCTAGATGCTTTCATTCCTATCACTCATAATTCAAATGGAGATAAGTGCCACCACCATTCCTGGGGTTTCTGCCCAGATGTCTGACATTGAAACAAGCAAGGAAGAAACTTCAAAAATGAAACTGAAACATACCAAATGAAGGAATAGTTGAATGCCTTTTTAAAGCCAACAATCCAATCAGTAAAGTTGGAGTGTGCAAAACAGAAGAAATGGGCAGTGTATTAATAGTCACATGTGCTTCCTCAGGTTCTCACTGACCTGAAAGCCCACTCCCACAGTTCCCCCGCAGAAGGAAATGTTGAGAGGATACTAGAGAATATAGGCTCTGCAGTCTGCTGATCTGCTCATATGGAGGTCTCTAATCTCTTGGCCTCATGTTCAAAGGTTCGGAATATAATGTCTTGGCCATAGTTATCATACCAGCCCTGGAATTAGCATTAGTACGTTGCCCAAGGCCAGTTAACGTGGGTCCAAAGAGCAGAAGAATACAAAATAAGAGCAACTGTGTGATGATCTTATTTGACAAATGAGAAAAATCTAGGGAAGAGGAATAGGCGCTAAGTTGGAAATTGAGACCCACCTGCCTCGGATAGTACATCAACACAGGGCAAAGATAATAGTATATTAAGGTACCTGAGGGGTTGACTAGGCTTCTCCTGCTTTCGGTGGTTAGTCCTTTTACTCTGAATTGACCAGGCTTGCAGATGTCCACAGGCACAGAGTAGTTTCATAACTGAATGGTAGAGCTTGAGTCTTAGGATGTAAAACTTACCAAATTACCATTGGCTTATATCTTAGTGATCTGGAAATACAGAATTTCCCTCTTCAGGTGCAACCTCTATAGTTGAAATTTTTGTAATGTTACATTTTCCTCTCCCCTTTTTATCACTGTTTTTTTAATCCCCACCAAACATATAACCCTGGCTGCCTACCTCCAGGCTTCCTCTGGTAACTACTATCTTTTTGCTGAGGTCCGTTTATTCTATTTACATATGAATGCTTTTTGGTATTTGTAGCTCAGATGAAATGAATAACTGTATTAGTTTTTAACTCCTCTCAACATTATCACCGTGTGATCCATCCATTTTGTCCCAAATGCCACCATCTTTCTTCACCACTGTGTAATACACATTTGAGACATGCCACAATTTTTCTATCCATCAGTTGAAGGGCACTTGGATAGGTTCTATAATATAGCAACTATGAATAATGATGCTGTGTACACAGGCAGAGAATCTTTTTCATATTGGCATTCATATCTGGGTAAATACTTACTAGCAGTGTTGGCTAGATCACAGCGATTTCAGTTTTCATCTTAGATTCCCATACCAGACTGCACCAACTTACATTCCCATGAAGAGTGGATGAGAGTTCCCTTTTCACCACACCCCAGCAAACATTTAATTCCATTTCTATTAGCCAATTTAGAAAGTATGTCTTTAGAAAGTATGTCTTCTGCCAATTTTTAACTGGTTTCTAGTCTATTGTAAATTTTGGAGACTAGCCCCTTGTCAGATGTGACATGCAAATACTTTTTTCCATTCTGTAGTTTGTCTTTGTTTTTGTAATGGTTTTGGGAGGAAGCATGGGGAAGCAGAGTTCATATGCCCATTCAGATCAATAAGGGCTACTCTGTAGTTGTGTTTCTCCTAGAAAATCTGACTTACATTCCAAGTGTTTATGTAAAGGCCAGTGTGACCTACAAGCTAGTGTTTCTGCAGATCTTTACCTGGTTGAAGTAGCTGAACAATCAGTGAGTTTTTGAGATCTTTATGAAGATGCTTTGAGTCCAGAATGAAGATGCTTTGAGTCCAGAAACAATGAGTCAATAGGATGTTACTATTGACTTTAGGAGGTCTTATCCCTTAAAAATGGACTCAAGTCTCTATTCCACTGTGACTGCCGAAAATAAGCAGGGATCAGATGAGGCCCAGGAAAGAAGTGTGGGGTAGACTTGTTGACTGAGTTCAGTCGTTGGCCAGGAGGTGGCAGCATGAGATTACACAGTAGAGCTGTGCTCCTGAGACAGTGGGTTGGAGCCACAGCTGGGTGGCAGCTTAGAAGGCTTATTGGGAGGAAGAACCAGTGTATACTGACCAGTTGGTCTTAAAGGAAGATCCTGGTTATACAGATTCTGAGAATAGGAGTATCCTGGTTGTACAGTTTGTGTAAGAAGGGAATGGATCTCAAGCAGATAATGTCAAGCTGAAGTTCTGGGGAAATAAACTCTGAAGGCAAAGGTAGAATGTAGAATGTGCAAGGGAAGCAAGAGTTCTTGTCATGTATGCATGGGATATACCCTGGTTAGTGGATTATTCCAGACTGAATGATACCAAGTTTTTCAAGTCTCTCTGAGAAGTAAGCTTCATCTTAAGAATATTAATTTCTCTAAATGTCAAAAGGAAAGTTACATGACGTCCTTTATGCATTCATCTCACAATGTTTTATTGAATATGACTCTACCTCAAACATGTTTTCTAGGCTATTGGGATTCACTTCATTTTCTTGAGTGGGGAAGATAAGAATTAAAGCAGATTCACATGGTATAATTTGCATAAGATGGGAACCTCGTGGGAAACAGAACAGACTGAAACTGGTGGTCATACTCCCTAAACTTGGGTACACATGGAGTTGCTGGGAGCACCCACAGGTCCATTTTCATGCACTGCTAATTTACAGACTTACCTTATTTTGTCAACTATTGAAACAAATTTTTCATGAGCTCAGACTATAAGAAATAACTCCACTTAACTTTGATTCAAAAATCACTTTCCTTCTTCCAGAGAAGGTAGAAAATTAAGAATACTAAAGTGCCCTATATTACCAAGTCTTCCAGAATATTCCTTGTCTACTTGGGACTATGGTCTAAATTTTACCACATAGAGGAGTTATAAATACCTAGGATCAGTTCAGTGCTTAGACTAGATGTAGGACCCAATTCTGATTTGGTCTAGCATGTTATCTAGACACAGCTGCATTTACTTGTAAAGAAGGCATCCAAATCATGATGCAGCAGTATTTCAGTTTGAGTGTGCCACAGATTTGGAATCTAGTTATCTGGAAATCGAGGAATTGAACTGCTACACTTGAGCTGCCTTGTGTTATGCCACAAGCATGCTGAGGTTCCTCTGGGCCTATCCATCCTTTGGAAGATCCCATCAAAATTATTTCATGGTGGCCTGTAATGGCTGCCACTGTGCCTCTATAGTCCGTAACTGGATGTGTACTGATAGGGAGGAATGTGCCCTGGCAGCTGAAGTAATCCTGAAGGAGGTGCCAGCTGGGGGTTGCTAATTCTCCCAGCACTAGGGCCATCAATCCTTTAAAGTGAGATTTGGTAGTACACGTACAAGTCCTACATATCCAGTGACTATGAACTTGGGGGTGTGGCATAGGTAGCCTTCTTGATGGCCTCCAAACCTTTACCTTCTCTTGAACTATGAGGAACTGAAGGTTGGCACAAACCATGAATCTTAAGATTCAAAGATCTGCATATACCATGTGAATAAATATGTAAGCATATTTTTATCCATTGAACCTTCAATATAGACTGCATCTCTCAACACTCAACACTCGAAAGTCACTCCACTGGAGACCCTCAATGGAAGCATGTCACTGTGTCTGCAATCTCTTAACTCTGAGGAAACTTTGACTGGCTATTAAGTCTGTAGGCAGCCCAGAAAACAAATATAATATGATGGTATTTGCAGCTCAGGCCATCCCCTGTGCAAAGAACGACAACAATATAGTGGCCCCCAAATAAGTTGATCCAAAAACTAGAAATTGAGTTTTTGTGTAAAATAATACACCAGAGACTTGGTGATGGGATAGATCTTACTTCCTTGACATGGCTAGTTTGAGCCACGCAGCATTGTAATACTCATACGTGTCCTTTTGATTGTACCTCTCATGAGACGAGGTGGTGATGTTAAGACTCCAACTTTAGAGAGTAATATGGGTTGGCACTTCAATAGCATCACATTCTAACTTTCAGTTCCCTAATGCTAGCCTGTCCAAAAGGAAAGATTACTGGGACTAAAACTGAAGAGTTGGCCTAAGTCAACTAAAATCTCATCTTTGTCCTTGATGGGGCAGAAAGAGGGGACAATTTGAGTAGATCAAAATGACAAAAGTAGCAGGTAAACTAGCAGTTTATTTCTGAACTAAATACTAGTCCATTCCACTGATAATGGTCTTGTCCTTATACCATGCTGTTCTAGTTACTATGCCTTTACACTATGAAGTTGGAATGCGATATGTTCATTTTCCTTGTCTGAGTGTTTTCGCATTTTGGGAGTCTTTTGTGGTAAATTCATTACTTGACCGTGAAAGATGTCATAGAATTTAAATAGGAATTGCACTGAACTCAATCTAGTGCTTTAGGTAACACAGCCATTTTAATGGTGTTTATTCTTCCAATCCTTGAACATGGAATCTTTCTGATGGAGTTTTAAAATCTCATTTGTCTTCAGGTTTTAACTATACTTGGTGAAGTACTTCCCTGGGCTCTTTCCACTTGTAGTTCTCCCTGAAGTCTGCTCATAAAACTAGGACTCCTTGTACTAACAGGTCTGAATCTAGCATATGGGCAATCTAGGTATTTGTCTTAAGCTTACCTTCTCTTAGTTATAGGGTTATTTGTGGCCTGAATTTTGGTCTGAATATTTCACTTGGTAAGGTAAGTTCTATATATGCAGAGCTAGTAAGTGAAAGTCTTTTTTCAAATATTACCTGTTTGCTCTGCAAGAATGTCTAAAATCTGGTTCTTCAGAGGAAATCAATGCCTCAGACATACAAAAATGTGAAGAATTGAAGGTGATACTTACCTCTATAACACTTGCTTTTACACAGCAATTTGCCTAGGAAAGCTTCTGTCTATGATAGCAATGTTTTTGGTTTCTCAGGGACCTGAGAAGATCCAGATTTTTGTGAGAACTGTCTGCTTGGAAAGTAGAGCCACACTATACTTACTGACAGTGTCTCATGAGGTGGCTTTGTCTGAAGATCAAAGGAGCTCGGACATCACCACATAGTTTGCAGATGTGAGCTCTAACTCTGCCTAGTAGACAGGGAGAAATTCTGTTTCTAGTAAACAGCATCTGAAACCTCAGTGATTGCTAGGTGTCTCCCTAAAGGGTTAGGAGATTCCCTGCTACCAGTAAGGGGGTGAGAGAATAGAGGTGAACAGGACTATGGGAATGTACCTATCTGGCAGTTGCTCTTCCTTCCATCTGAACCACAGCTGCTTATCAACTGTTTTTATATGCTCGTGACTGAAAGGATAGCAAGGAGGGAACAGG